>JAURVB010013331.1:0-23267 GCA_033002965.1 Piper betle | reverse complement strand
GCTGACGGGAAAGAAGAAGAAGACTGGTTTTGGGTAGACTGACGGGAAAGAAGAAGAAGAAGAAGAAGAGGATGGCAGATTTGTAATTTCTGTTTGACTCGATACGGGTTGAGTTAAAAATCATAATAATAATACCAACTCGTATTAAAATCATTAAAATAATTAATTTAAAGGGATACGAGTTAAGTGGTCAAAATAATAAATTTATAAATTATTACATGAAATTAATAAATTTCGATCAGGATAAACGGTAATTAATTAATCGGCTTATTAAAAGCGATTAACTTAAATTGAAGAGTTATGAGGAATATTTAATAAAGACTTCACCTTTAGCATATAAAATTTATATTTGATAAATAAAACGATTATTCTTATAATAAATTCGTAAAGTAAAATAATGGATCAATAAAAGATAATCGTGTAGAAATCACGAGATAGCATAATTAATTAAATAAAGAAGTGTTGAACCTTATTGAATTAAATAAATTAATTAATGTGACATATATTAAATATTTAGTTGCGTGCATTTTCGACGCGAGTAAAATTATACTAATGTATAATTTTATGCCCTCATTCATATTAGGGTTAGTGGATTACAGTCGGACGAACCCACAAGTCAGGTACGTATAATAGGTAGAACATCATACTTTCCTTGTTGGTAGCCTAGGTCGGCCTGAGCCCAGATTCGACTACCATGCACCGAGTGCAACCGGGGTCAATGAATTGACTCAGTCCGACACTGGGTCGTGTTATGTGCGTGAATTTTGTAATGCATCGACATTGTTTTGGAGTAGTGATAGCCACCCCATAAAAAGGCTACGGCCGGGGTGAGTGAGGCACAGCGATTCCTCCATCGCACTGGAGTGCAGTGATAGCCGCCCCATAAAAAGGCTACGGCTGGGGTGTGTGAGGCACTGGCACTGGAGTGCAGTGATAGCCGCCCCATAAAACGGCTACGGCCGGGGTGTGTGAGGCACTGGCACTAGAGTTGGCAGTGAGAGCTTCCCACAAACGGGGCATAGCAATCACCTGAGTGCAGTGATAGCCGCCCCACAAAAAGGCTACGGCCGGGTGTGTGAGGCACTGGCACTAGAGTGCAGTGATAGCCTCCCACAAAAAGGCTACGGCCAGGGTGTAGCAAGGCATTGACACTGGAGTGCAGTGATAGCCTCCCCACAAAAAGGCTACGGCCGGGGTGTGCAAGGCATTGGCACTGGAGTGCAGTGATAGCCTCCCCATAAAAAGGCTACGGCCGGGGTGTGCGAGGCACTGGCACTAGAATTGGTAGTGAGAGCTTCCCCACAAACGGGGCATAGCAATCACCTGAGTGCAGTGATAGCTACCCCACAAAAAGGCTACGGCCGGGGTGTGCGAGGCACTGGCACTGGAGACGGTAGTGGTAGCCTCCCCACAAAAAAGGCTACGGCCGGGGTGTGCGGATCACAGTGGATACCTCCTCCGCATTGTTTTGGAGTATAGCGGAATCGCTCCACCGCATATTAAAATAAACATAAGGAAATAGTGGAATGTACTTGTTTTGTTTTATCTATTATACTACTTAGTGTTGTAATCACTAACGCGGAATTGCCTCCGCAGGTGTGCAGATACGAGATTAGGTGATTGACATCCAGAGTATGGAGCAAAATAAATATGAGGACTCCTTTTTTTATTTAATTGAGAAATAAGTGTGGCTGCTGGGAAACGGTCCAAGACTGTGGGATCTTTATATATGTTATTATTTATAAAAAATGTATTGACATAATTACTTTACTTTTGAGTAACACCTAGCCAGTTAGGCCCACAATATCGTGAAAAATGGCGGGTCGTTACAGTGAGGCACAGCTATTCCTCCATCGCACTGGAGTGCAGTGATAGCCGCCCCATAAAAAGGCTACGACCGGGCTGTGTGAGGCACTGGCACTAGAGTTGGTAGTGAGAGCTTCCCCACAAACGGGGCATAGCAATCACCTGAGTGAAGTGATAGCCTCCCCATAAAAAGGCTACGGCCGGGGTGTGCAAGGCACTGGCACTGGAGTGCAGTGATAGCCGCCCCATAAAAAGGCTATGGCCGGGGTGTGTGAGGCACTGACACTAGAGTTGGTAGTGAGAGGTTCCCCACAAACGGGGCATATCAATCACCTGAGTGCAGTGATAGCCTCCCAATAAAAAGGCTACGGCCGGGGTGTGCAAGGCACTGGCACCGGAGTGCAGTGAAAGCCTCCCATAAAACAGCTACGGCCGGGGTGTGCGAGGCACTGATAGTAGAATTGGTAGTGAGAGCTTCCCCACCAACGGGGCATAGCAATCACCTGAGTGCAGTGATAGCCGCCCCATAAAAAGGCTACGGCCGGGGTGTGCAAGGCATTGGCGCTGGAGTACAGTGATAGCCTCCCCATAAAAAGGCTACGGCTGGGGTGTGCGAGGCACTGGCACTAGAATTGGTAGTGAGAGCTTCCCCACAAGCGGGGCATAGTAATCACCTGAGTGCAGTGATAGCTACCCCACAAAAAGGCTACGGCTGGGGTGTGCGAGGCACTAGCACTGGAGACGGTAGTGGTAGCCTCCCCACAAAAAAGGCTACGGCCGGGGTGTGCGGATCACAGCGGATACCTCCTCCGCATTGTTTTGGAGTATAGCGGAATCGCTCCACCGCATATTAAAATAAACATAAGGAAATAGTGGAATGTACTTGTTTTGTTTTATCTATTATACTACTTAGTGTTGTAATCACTAACGTGGAATTGCCTCAGCAGGTATGCAGATACGAGATTAGGTGATTGACATCCAGAGTATGGAGCAAAATAAATATGATGACTCCTTTTTTTTATTTAATTGAGAAATAAGTGTGGCTGCTGGAAACGGTCCAAGACTATGGGATCTTATACATGTTTTGTTACGACCCCATAAAAAGGCTACGACCGGGGTGTGTGAGGCACTGGCATTGGAGACGGTAGTGGTAGCCTCCCCACAAAAGGGCTACGGCCGGGGTGTGCGGATCACAGACGGATACCTCCTCCGCATTGTTTTGGAGTATAGCGGAATCGCTCCACCGCATATTAAAATAAACTTAAGGAAATAGTGGAATGTACTTGTTTTGTTTTATCTATTATACTACTTAGTGTTGTAATCACTAACGCGGAATTGCCTCCGCAGGTGTGCAGATATGAGATTAGGTGATTGACAACCAGAGCATGGAGCAAAAATAAATATGAGGACTCCTTTCTTTTTACTATTTGAGAAATAAGTGTGGCTACTAGGAAACGGTCCAAGACTGTGGAATCTTTATATATGTTTATATGTTTTTGTTTAAAAAATGTTAGACATATTTGCTTAAATTTTGAGTAACACCTTGCCAGCTAGGCCCACAATGTTGTGACAAATGGCGGGTCGTTACAGTGTGTGTATATATATATATATATATATATATATATTTGTTCGCGTGTATATTATTATTTAAGTGTATTTAATTATGTATTCTTATATTGTATGACTATGATATTATTATTATTCATTACTAATGAGTATTAACTATTTATTTATTTATTTATTAAATTATATGTATATTTATTTATTTATATGTTTACTAACTTGAGTATAGGTTAATCTTTACTCTTGTTTACCAGAATATTTGTACAGTATAATTATATTATTATTGTGTGATTAGACTATTACTTATGGTCATTTATTTATTATTTATCTAATTATCTATGAGTGCATTTCCTTGTTTATTTATTTATTCTTTATTATTATTATCTCTCGATTTACGTGCCAAGTGTTTAGTTATAGGTTTGTTAGTACTATTTTCTTTAGTACGATGTATTGATGATATGAGCACATACCAGGAGCATACATCATATAGAGACATTGATATTTTACTTAATAGGGGGTTTTGATGTAGGTTACGGAGTCCGAGCTCACCGTAGATGTGTCGATACGCATGGAGCTTTACCCACGGGTCCGTAGGACTCTCTCTTTGCTTGATCTCTATTTGAATCCCTGCGTGTCGAGTTTAACCATGTTTTCGAAGTAGGACGGCATCGCCGGCATTTTATCGGATCCCACTGATGTCAAGTCATTTAATTGTGTTTTCTAAACATGTTTAATAAAACTTCACGGTTGAGACCCCTTGATGGTTTTGGAAAGATAAGATCAAAAAACTATGTATTACCTATATGTATAAATATGATGGTTTACGGCTTTTATGACCAAGAGTGTGTACGGGATGTATGGACCACGCTAGTAGTCTTGCAAACCCTGAGGTAATGCAGAGTATGAAGGTACTATGTAAAACAACACATTTCTGGAATTTGTGGCACTACTAACATAGCCGTTCCTTTTGCCATTCGAGTTCCATGGCAAGTGTAATATGAAGGATGTGAGGGCGTAAGTATAGTATGTATGAATATGAATATTAGTTATGCATGCACGTCAGAACTTGTTTAAGTATGTTTGTTTACCGCCCAATGTGAGGCAACTTTGAAGTTTCCTAAGTTTTCGTGGGTAATGGAATCCCAATTTGTCAGTTTGTACTAGTTATTTTTTGGATCAATAACACTCGTTACTAATGTTTTCCATATTATATATATATATGTTTTGCAATACTGAGTATTAGATGTTATACCAGAGAAGGACGTGTGCTGAGGCTAGCAATGGAGGGACATGTACTGAGGCTAGCAACTGAGTGATGTGTGCTGAGGCTAGCAACAGAGGTTGTCTGTAGGAATTTTGGGGACGAAATTTCCTAAGGTGGGTGGATTGTGAGATCTTTCAACTTAGGCCCACATCTAATACATATAGATCTTTAACTTGGTTCACCACGTTCAAAGAGATGATTTAGCCCATTATGTTGCACTTTGGGCCAGGTCATTACACTTGAGCTCGTTGCAGTTATTTTCTTTCTTACTTTATTTATATTCGATGTGTTTTAATGTATATTTAACAATGTCTTGTATTTTCATAATGCCTAGCGGATTGTTTCGATCTATTTTATCGATTGAGTCTTACCAACGAATAACTTTAGTCATGACTCGACTTAATTCAATCGTAATATTTCTAATTCGGTTCTTAGGTTAACTGAAATCGGGGTGTTACATTGGTAGCCAAACCAAGCCCATAGTTGACGTTGCAAGAGGAGGATCCATCATGACAATGATTTATGATCAAGCTTATGACCTAATTGAGAAGCTAGTTTCCAATCACAATTAGATGAGGTATGATAGGACAATAAGAAAAAAATGTGCCAGGAGTAATGCAAGGGATGTTTTTTATGCCCTCTCAGAACAGATGGCAGCATTAAGCAAGTAGATGTAGAGCCACGAGAACAAAACTTCAATCAATGCCCCAGCAGCACAAGCCCTATCATGTGATTTTTGTGGAAATGATCATTCATGGGAGCAATGTCCACTACAAACAGTGACAACCAACTTTATCGGCAATTACAACAAGAATCAGAACAACCCTTACTCCAACACCTATAATCCAAGTTAGAGAAACCATCTAAATTTTGGATGGGGAGGAAATCAAGATGGTGGGCTAAAACCTCAAGCTCAAACCCTTACTCCAACACCTATAATCCAAGTTAGAGAAACCATCTAAATTTTGGATGGGGAGGAAATCAAGATGGTGGGCTAAAACCTCAAGCTCAAGCCCAAGCACCTACACAATTTGAAGCCGAGGAAAAATACTGGATGCAACCACCTGCTGAAAAGAAGACGTCGATGGAAAACATGTTTATATAGTTTATGCAAACGCAGTAGTAGCAGATGCAAATAGAGCAAGCTTCCATAAAAAATCCAGCAACTGCTTTGAAAGAGTGTCCACCTAGAAGGCTGCCAAGTGGCACACAAGTAACAAGAATAGGAGAATGTATGGACTACATGGCAGAAGGGTTGAGAAGTGGAAATGTAAAGACCCGAATAATAATAATAATAATAATAATAATAATAATAATAATAATAATAATAATAATAATAATGACGTTCGATGCAGTGGGATCGAACGTGGGAAAAAATTTGTTAGCTGGATAAGTATGAATTACCCGGTTAATTGAAAAGTAATTTTTAATTGGATAATTCTAGTTGAATCGGTCGAGTCGACTACATTATTTATCCAATTAACCATTTAAGTGAACCATACCATGTACCCATTTAACAGGTTAAGTGAAATGGTTAAGTGGACCATGTTGATTACCCAATTACCCGGTTAAAGGAATTACGGTGAAAGGGTGCTTCCACGTACCCTAGCCGTCATTTTATTCATTATAAAAGGAAAAGGGGGAGGGCGTCATCTACATTTTTCCTCCTTAGACAGACGCCGGATTTCCTCCTTCGCTCGGGTAATTTTCTTTCCTTTCTTTTTCTTTTGTTGCATGCATACACATGTTGCATAAATCATAAACATGATAAACATAAGAATTAAATGAGAAATCAACAAGGGAAGAAGAAAACCAGGAGGACGTCCTGCTGTTTTCCAGCAGCAACCACGCCATGTTTCCTTCCATGGTGCGGGGTTGACGTGCTGGAGGTTGGAATTGCTCCCGACGGTGATGCTGGCCGGATGGAGTCACCTTGGAGGGCCAAAACAGACCGTCGAGGAGGCACGCAGGTCTGAAATCCGAGGGGAGAACAGGTCGGTGTTGCCATGGGTGGTGTTGCTGGCCAGACGTGGATCCGCCATGGAAAGTGCAGACTGGTCGTCACCTGGGGTGGTGCTGGTCGTCACCTTGATGGGGCAGGACATGGTCGCCATGGCTGCTGGTCGGCCACCATTAATGGTGAAATTAAGGTCCCCATATAGGGTGTAGTCCGAGTTTCATGAGATAGCAGCGGATAAAGATTGGATCTTTGGGGTTTTTTCCAATCGGATCAGTGGGGTAGATAGAAGATGGGGTCTGAAATTGGGTGGAAGGAAAAGAAGACATGCTGGTCGGGTGCTGTTTATGTGGCCGACTAGAGTAGTCGTCATGGGTCTGGTCGGGTGCTGTTTATGTGGCCGACTAGGGTAGACGCCATGGGTCATGGGCTGATTATGTGACCGACATGGAGTCACCATGGTCAGGTCGGGGTTGCTGATTGGGTGGCCGGAATGGGGTCGCCAAGGACTGGTTGAGGGTTGCCATGTGGTGGCCAAGTTGGAGACGCCATGGCAGCAAATGGAGGCCGCCACGTTACTGGTTGGTCGCCATGCATGGTGAAAATACCGGCTTTCACGGGTTGACTACAATAAAGCTGGGAGCTTTGGGGTCGTTAAATGAATTGTTAAAGTAGAATGGCAACCAGGTAAATATGGGAGAACTCGATGCGGTTGAGTTAGAATATAAGGTAAATACAAAAGAATTAAGTATGGGACATGTTAATAATTAAATTATCAATTAGATAATGGGGATTTGGATGGGGATAATTAATAATTAATTATCATTAGAATTGCTGAAAATTTAATAAGAAATGAAGACTAACATGAACTAATTACATCATTTAAAATTGATAGTATATTAGTCATGTAAGTTGCATGTAGGTTCATGCAAAATAAAATTATACTAATGTATAATTTTATGCCCTCATTCAGATTAGGGTTCATGGGTCACAGTCAGACGAAATCACAAGTCAGGTACGTATAATAGGTAGAACATCGTATTTTCCTTGTTGGTAGCCTAGGTCGGCCTGAGCCCAGATTCGACCACCATGCACCGAGTGCAACCAGGGTCAAAGAATTGACTCAGTCCGACACTGGGTCGTATTATGTGCGTAAAGTTTGTAATGCATTAACATTGTTTTGGAGTAGTGATAGCCGCCCCATAAAAAGGCTACGGCCGGGGTGAGCAAGGCACAACGATTCCTCCATCGCACTGGAGTGCAGTGATAGCCTCCCCATAAAAAGGCTACAGCCGGGCTGTGCGAGGCACTGGCACTAGAATTGGTAATGAGAGCTTCCCCACAAACGGGGCGTAGCAATCACCTAAGTGCAGTGGTAGCTTCCCCATAAAAAGGCTACACCCGGGTTGTGCGAGGCACTGGCACAAGAGTTGGCAGTGAGAGGTTCCTTACAAATGGGGCATAGCAATCACCTGAGTGCAGTGATAGCCTCCCCATAAAAAGGCTACGGCCGGGGTGTGCAAGGCACTGGCACTGGAGTGCAGTGATAGCCTCCCCATAAAAAGGCTATGGCCGGGGTGTGCGAGGCACTGGCACTAGAATTGGTAGTGAGAGCTTCCCCACAAACGGGGCGTAGCAATCACCTGAGTGCAGTGATAGCTTCCCCACAAAAAGGCTACGGCCGGGGTGTACGAGGCACTGGCACTGGAGACGGTAGTGGTAGCCTCCCCACAAAAGGGCTACGGCCGGGGTGTGCGGATCACAGCGGATACCTCCTCCGCATTGTTTTGGAGTATAGCGGAATCGCTCCACCGCATATTAAAATAAACATAAGGAAATAGTGGAATGTACTTGATTTGTTTTATCTATTATACTACTTAGTGTTGTAATCACTAACGCGGAATTGCCTCCGCAGGTGTGCAGATACGAAATTAGGTGATTGACAACCAGGGCATGGAGCAAAATAAATATGAGGACTCCTTTTTTATTTATTTGAGAAATAAGTGTGGCTACTGGGAAACGGTCTAAGACTGTGGGATCTTTATATATGTTTTTGTTAAAAAAATGTTAGACATATTTGCTTAATTGTGAGTAACACCTGGCCAGCTAGGCCCACAATGTTGTGACAAATGGCGGGTCGTTACAGGTGGTATCAGAGCCTGGTTTCCTAAAAGCTCACATCTTATGACTCAAGTACCTTGTTGAAGAGTCCAATATTTATCTTTCTCCAATGGGGTATGTCATTAGTGAATTAGTGGACTCACTAACAAACCTAAGTAATCATTGAAAAAAAATTAATGAACCATAACGGAATAAATTTTAGATGGCAGGCACCCGAAGGAAGTCGAGCCAAGCTGCGCAGTCAGACACGAACGTGGAGAGTGTGTTAGGCCAAATTTTGACGGCCATACAGGGACTTGCGCAGGCTTCAGATAATACCAGTTCTGTGATTCAGAACATAGCGCAGCGATTACCGGGATTGGTAACAGGGAATGGAGCTCCAAATTCGGCTGCGGGTCCTAGTAGTGTCCCAAATGGGGATCAGGGGAGCGCCCAAGAGCGGGTAGGGATAGCTGACCCGGGCAAGCGAGGGGAACTTCCAAACCCAGTGCCACCGGTAGTCCGACAAGTGGTACTGCCAGTTGGGGATGACAGTGATCGATACACTGTAGAGAAATTCCGGAGGAACGGAGCTGAGGTATTCATTGGTGGGACTGATCCAATGAAGGCGGAGAGCTGGTTGGACATTACTGAGAAAGCATTTAGAGCTCTCTCTGTGCCTCATCGCCATCAAGTGAGGTTGGCGACATGCATGCTTCAGGAGGAAGCATCCTATTGGTGGAAGTCCATGGAGAAGACTGCGTTCCATCAACGGGAGATTTCGTCCATTCCTTGGGCGGAATTTGTAACAGCTTTCAATGGACAATATTTTCCTGAGTCTGTTGTCCAGAAGAAAGCACTGGAATTTGCCACTCTAACTCAGAGGGATGATTCAGTCCGAGAGTATGCAAAAAATTTCTTGCAATTGGAGAGATTTGCATCTGGGAGTCTGGCAACTGCTCGGGCCAGAGCAGACAAATTTTTCTGGGGGTTGAAGCCCGAATTGAGGAGTAGGGTTGCTACGGCGCCAAGAGGCACTATAACCGAAGTGATTGAGGCAGCCACTACTCATGAGTTGGTGTACGACTATGTCCGTGCACAGAAACAGGGGAAGGCTACTATGCAACATAAGAATGCCAACCAGGGTAGTAGCAAAAACAGGTCTGCAGAACACCAGCAGCAGAACTATCAACGGAATGTCGATGGGAACCGCAAAAGGAAGTTTCAGGAGATTCCGTATCGACTATGTAAAAATTGCAACAAGATGCATTCAGGGTTATGCAGTGAGCCCCGTCGGTGCTACAATTGCGGAAGGACGGGACACCTGCAAAATGAGTGTCGTCAGTCCCTGAAGCAACAACAGGAGCAACCTGAAAAGGAGAAGACACCAGTTCCTAATCGCTACCCAGCACCTGCAAAATCGGTGGACAAAGGGAAGGCGAAACTTTTTGCGGTCGAAATCGAGGACGCTGAGAACGAGGACCACACAGTTCGAGGTAAAATTCTGATTCAAAGTGTTAGTGTGGATGTTTTATTTGACTCGGGGTGTACACATTCGTTCCTATCATCCCGATTAGTTAAGAGTTTAGGACTCCAAACGTCTACATTACCCAAGACTTATAGGGTCACTACTGCAACGGGAGACGGGGAAGTCACAACGTTAGGAGTGACTAACCTATCCTTGGATATACAAGGGAAACCCTATGTATGGAATTTCATTGTCTATGGGATAATAGGCTTTGATGTACTGTTGGGAATGGACTGGTTGTCTGCACACCAGGCTTTTCTCGACTGTAAAGGGAGGAGAGTGTTGACGAAACCTTGTAATTGTGAGATGGGGGTCATTTTCCAAGGGTCATGGAATGATCCATCCTCTTGTATTGTGTCAGTTAGTGAGGCAACTGAGTGGTTTGGTGAGGGTTGTAAAGCCTTTTCGGCAACTCTAGAGGAGTCTGAGTCCAAACCCAAAGAGTTGTCCATGATTCCGGTGGTAGCAGAATTTCCGGACGTATTTCCAGGTGAACTTCCAGGGTTACCTCCTAAGCGGGCAGTGGAGTTTGTCATTGACCTAGCACCTGGAGTATCACCAATTTCTAAAGCACCATACCGCATGGCTCCAGCGGAACTCAAGGAGTTAAAGAGTCAATTAGAAGAGCTGTTGCAGGCAGGCTTCATCCGACCAAGTACTTCACCCTGGGGAGCCCCTGTTCTTTTCGTAAAGAAGAAGGATGGCTCACTTCGATTGTGTATTGACTATCGCCAGCTCAATCAAGTGACAGTCAAGAATCGGTACCCCTTACCGAGGATTGATGATTTATTTGATCAGTTGAAAACAGCCGGAATATTCTCAAAAATAGACTTGCGGTCCGGATATCATCAACTGCGGGTGAAGGAATCTGACATACAGAAAACGGCTTTCCGAACTCGATATGGACATTATGAGTTTCTGGTTATGCCTTTTGGTCTGACAAATGCACCAGCGGCCTTTATGTCACTTATGAACACGGTGTTCCACGAATACTTGGATAAGTTTATTATTGTGTTTGTTGATGACATTCTGGTCTATTCAAATAATGAGGAGGACCATGGGAAACACTTGTCCATTGCTCTTCAAGTTTTGAGGGAGAATCAATTGTTCGCCAAGTTATCAAAGTGTGACTTCTGGCTGAAGGAGGTGAATTTCCTCGGACATGTTGTCTCAAAGGCAGGGGTCACAGTGGATCCATCAAAAGTGAGAGCAGTTACTGATTGGCCACAACCCAAGTCAGTCACAGACATCCGAAGTTTCCTTGGACTAGCAGGTTACTATCGGAAGTTCATTAAAGATTTCTCCTTGGTGGCATCGCCAATGACTAAGCTTACACGCAAGGGGGTCAAGTTCGAATGGAGTAACAAGTGTGAGGAGAGTTTCCAATCTTTGAAGAAGAGTTTAACTACTGCACCAGTTTTGACTATACCATATGTCAACGAAGGATTCGTGGTCTTCAGTGATGCATCTCTAGTGGGGTTAGGATGTGTCCTTATGCAAGATGGTAAGGTGGTGGCTTATGCCTCTCGCCAATTGAAGATTCACGAGCAAAATTATGCAACCCATGACTTGGAACTGGCAGCAGTTGTGTTTGCTCTGAAAATTTGGAGACACTATTTGTACGGAGCTCAGTTCGAGGTTTTCACCGACCACCAAAGTTTGAAGTATATCTTCACCCAGAATGACCTTAACCTTCGACAGAGGCGGTGGATAGAATACTTGAAGGACTATGATTTCCAAATTTTATACCATCCGGGAAAAGCGAACGTTGTAGCCGACGCGTTGAGTCGGAAGGGCAAGGTGGACAAGGGTCAACAGCTAGCTAGACTTTGGGCTATGTCAGCTGAGGTGGTAGCTATTAACCCGGTGGAACGAGTGACAGGACTACTGGCGAACCTGGTTATCTCCAATGAATTGGTGGACCGAGTTAAGTTAACACAAATGGAAGATGAGAAGCTGAATGAAATGTTGGACAAAACTCCCGACATTGTAGCAGATTCCAACAGTGTAATCAGATTTAGAGGGAGGTTGTGTGTACCCAACAATGATGCATTAAAGTGAGATATCCTAGAGGAAGCTCATCGTTCAAGGTTCTCAATACACCCTGGTGTTACAAAGATGTACCAGGACTTAAAACAAACCTACTGGTGGATTGGGATGAAGAGGGATGTGGTGGATTTTGTTTCCAAGTGTCAGACGTGCCAATTGATCAAAGCCCAACATCAACTACCCGGTGGATTATTACAACCTTTAGAGACACCTACCTGGAAATGGGAGCGTGTCACATGTGATTTTATTACTAAACTCCCAAGGACTTTGAAGAGACATGACTCTATATGGGTAGTTGTGGACCGTTTGACTAAGGCAGCTCACTTTATCCCCACAAAATCAACAAGGACGACGGAATACTTAGCAGAACTATACATAAATAACATTGTCAGGCTGCATGGAATTCCAAAGGAGATAGTCTCTGACAGAGATCCCCTATTCACGTCACATTTTTGGGAAGTTTTCCAAAAAGCTATGGGGACCCAAATCAAGTTAAGTACAGCATATCACCCCCAAACTGATGGTCAGAGTGAGAGGACCAATCAAACCTTAGAGGATTTATTGAGAGCTTGCATCCTCAACTGGGGAGGAGATTGGGAGAAACACCTAGCCTTGGCTGAATTCACCTATAATAACTCTTACCAAGCCAGTATAGGAATGGCACCGTTTGAAGCTTTATACGGTAGGCCTTATCGATCTCCATCATGCTGGTTGGAGTCTACAGAGGTGGTTATAGTCGGACCAGAGATGGTGAGAGAAGCAGCTGAAAAAGTGCAACTCATCCAGCAAAGGCTTAAGGCAGCTCAGGATCGGCAGAAAAGTTATGCTGACACTCAAAGGAAGGACTTAGAATTCCAAGTTGGGGAGTTCATCTACCTTAAGACCTCACCTAAGAAGGGAGTGATCAGATTTAGAACATCAGGGAAGTTGAAGCCAAGATTCATAGGACCATTTCCAATTCTGGATCGAATCGGAAGTTGTGCATATAGATTAGCATTACCACCAAGCCTTGATGGTGTACACAATGTCTTTCATGTGTCAATGCTAAAGAAATATGTACGAGATGAGAATCACATTATCACAAATTTTGCAGATTTAGAGCTACAATCGGATTTAACCTACGAGGAAAAACCGATTCGCATCTTGGCAAGAGAAACAAAGACACTCCGTAACAAGGAGATCCCTTTGGTAAAGGTATTATGGAGAAATCAAGGATCAGAAGAAGCTACATGGGAGACTGAACAGGAAATGGCCATAAAATATCCTAGCCTGTTTGTATCATAAAATCCGTGTAATAGTTGTAACATGAACTTATACCGGAGATGTACTTAATCATCAATATCCTATTTATGCTATGATATTTCGGGGACGAAATAATTCTAAGTTGGGGAGATTGTAAAGACCCGGAAAAAATAATAATAATAATAATAATGACGTTCGACGAAGTGGGATCGAACGTGGGAAAAAATTTGTTAGCTGCATAAGTATGAATTACCCGGTTAATAGAAAAGTAATTTTTAATTAGATAATTCTAGTTGAATCGGTCGAGTCGACTACATTATTTATCCAATTAACCAATTTAAGTGAACCATACCATGTACCCATTTAATAGGTTAAGTGAAATGGTTAAGTGGACCATGTTGATTACCAAATTACCCAGTTAAAGGAATTACGGTGAAAGGGTGCTTCCACGTACACTAGCAGTCATTTTACTCATTATAAAAGGAAAAGGGGAGGGTGTCATCTACATTTTTTCATTATAAAAGGAAAAGGGGGTCATGGGCTGATTATGTGACTGACATGGAGTCACCATGGTCAGGTCGGGGTTGCTGATTGGGTGGCCGGAATAGGGTCGCCAGGGACTGGTTGAGGGTTGCCATGTGGTGGCCAAGTTGGAGACGCCATGCCAGCAAATGGAGGCTGCACGTTACTGGTTGGTCGCCATGCATGGTAAAAATACTGGCTTTTATGGGTTGACTACAATAAAGCTGGGAGCATTGGGGCCATTAAATGAATTGTTAAAGTAGAATAACAACCAAGTAAATATGGGAGAACTCGATGCGGTTGAGTTAGAAAATAAGGTAAATACAAAAGAATTTAAGTATGGGACATGTTAATAATTAAATTATCAATTAGATAATGGGGATTTGGATGGGGATAATTAATGATTAATTATCATTAGAATTGCTGAAAATTTAATAAGAAATGAAGAATAACATGAACTAGTTACATCATTTAAAATTGATAGTATTAGTCATGTAAGTTGCATGTAGGTTCATGCAAAATAAAATTATACTAATGTATAATTTTATGCCCGCATTCAGATTAGGGTTCACGGGTCACAGTCAGACGAAATCACTAGTCAGGTACGTATAATAGGTAGAACATCGTATTTTCCTTGTTAGCAGCCTAGGTTGGCCTGAGCCCAGATTCGACCACCATGCACAGAGTGCAACCGGGTCAAAGAAATGACTCAGTCTGACACTGGGTCGTATTATGTGTGTAAAGTTTGTAATGCATTAACATTGTTTTGGAGTAATGATAGCCGCCCCATAAAAATGCTACGGCCGGGGTGAGCGAGGCACAACGATTCTTCCATCGCACTGGAGTGCAGTGTTAGCCTCCCATAAAAAGGCTACGGCCGGGGTATGCGAGGCATTGGCACTAGAATTGGTAGTGAGAGCTTCCTCACAAACGGGGCGTAACAGTCACCTAAGTGCAGTGATAGCCTTCCCATAAAAAGGCTACGGCCGGGGTGTGCGAGGCACTGGCACTAGAGTTGGCAGTGAGAGCCTCCCCAGAAAAAGGCTATGGCCGGGGTGTGCAAGGCACTGGCACTAGAGTGCAGTGATAGCCTCCCCATAAAAAGGCTACAGCTGGGGTGTGCGACGCATTGGCACTAGAATTTGTAGTGAGAGCTTCCCCACAAACGGGGCGTAGCAATCACCTGAGTGCAGTGATAGCTTCCCCACAAAAAGGCTACGGCCAGGGTGTACGAGGCACTAACACTGGAGACAGTAGTGGTAGCCTCCCCACAAAAGGGCTACGGCCGAGGTGTGCAGATCACAGCGGATACCTCCTCCGCATTATTTTGGAGTATAGCGGAATCGCACCATCGCATATTAAAATAAACATAAGGAAATTGTGGAATGTACTTGATTTGTTTTATCTATTATACTACTTAGTGTTGTAATCACTAATACGGAATTGCCTCCGCAGGTGTGCAGATACGATATTAGGTGATTTACAACTAGGGCATGGAGCAAAATTAATATGAGGACTCCTTTTTTTATTTATTTGAGAAATAAGTGTCGCTACTGGGAAATGGTCTAAGACTGTGAGATTTTTATATATGTTTTTATTAAAAAAATATTAGACATATTTGTTTAATAGTGAGTAACACCTGACCAGGTAGGCCCACAATGTTGTGACACATGGCGGGTCATTGAAGGAAAGGAACTGCCTGACCCCACAAAATTAGAAGTCGGATACAAGTGGCAAAGAAGGAAGCCTAGATTTGGAAGAGGAAAATGAAGGTGAATGGGTGGAGGTGGAGAAACCAATTCCTCAACCCGAACCAACAAGGCATGTTCCCAGGCTTCCTTATCCATTGTGAGATCTATCAACTAAGTCTCACATCTAATACCTAATAGGAACAGATCTTGTTTATAAGTACGAATAAACTATATATCTTCTACTTGGTTAACCACTTTTGAAGAGATGATTTAGTTCCAGTAGTTTGCACTTTGGGCTAGGTCATTACAAAAA
The DNA here is from genome assembly GCA_033002965.1 of Piper betle. Lineage (NCBI taxonomy): Eukaryota > Viridiplantae > Streptophyta > Magnoliopsida > Piperales > Piperaceae > Piper > Piper betle. The sequence goes on along the minus strand of JAURVB010013331.1, from coordinate 7,232 downwards.
GTATCAAAGCAACCTTGTTCCATGTTAGATGGTGGGCAGGACTAGGGACGTTGGCTTTGTTGCCATTGATGGGCCAAAGAAGGACGTGAGCTGGGGCTAGTGACTAGCCATGCATAGGAATTCTGTGAATGAAATTTCCTAAGGGGGGCAGATTGTGAGATCCCTCAACTTAGTCCCACATCTAATACTTAATGGGGTAAGATCCTATTTATAAGTAAGAATGAACTATAGATCTTAAACTTAGTTAACTACCTGTGAAGAGATAGCTTAGGCCCATTAGTTTCAACGCATCCACAACGGTAGCAAAGGATCAAGATGAGTACGAAGTTCGAAGAATTTTTTAAATTTTTGGAAAGTTAACTATCAATATTTCATTTGCCAAGGCATTATTGGAGCAAATGCCTAGCTATGCAAGGTTTATGAAACATATTTTGTACAAAAGAAGAGGTTGGAGTAGTTCGAAATAGTGGCCCTAAATGAAGAGTGTAGTGCACCGCTACAAAGGATGTTACCTCCAAGGTTGAAGGATTGACGGTGGTTCATTATTCCCTGCTCCATTAAATCAAATTTTTCATGCAAAGCACTATGTGATCTAGGCCCTAGCATCAACTTGATGACATTATCCATCTACAACAAATTGGGGTTAGGAGAGGTAAAACCTAAAACTGTAAAATTGCAATGAGTTAACAGGTATTACATCTTTCAAAAGGGAGAAATTGAAAATATTTTGGTGAAAGTGGACAAGTTCATCATCCCTGCTAACTATGTAATACTAGACATCGAAGAAGACAAGGATCTCTTGATCATCATGGTGCGACCATTTCTTTCAAGAAGAACCCTAATTGACATAGCCACATGAGAACTGATTATAAGGGCGGCTATGAACAAGTAGTGTTTAATATCTTCAAGGCCATGGAATATCTGGACACAACTAATGATTGTTATAAAACCTCAGTTTTGGCTTAGGGCTTTACTTGCGTGTAGGTTGCTTGATTTGGACCAGCCTCGAGTCAGCTCGAGTGAACACGAGCCAAAAATTTTTTTTTAAGAATATAAGTATGAGGCCCAGATGGCCATATGAGCATGTTATTGAGGCTGAGTATGCCCAACATACATATGATACTTTTAATTATGATGTTGTATATAATGAGTTCTCAGTGTATACACAAGGTATACATATGATTTCGGATTGTGCTCCGTGGGTCCAGGTCGATTACGTTTAAGGTTTTGAGGCCCATTTAACCTACTTGCCTTGATGCCCATCTATATTAGTCAATTTTAAGACTCAAGTTAGTTTCGGCTTTAGACAGTCTTGATCCGAGCTTTCTGTCCATATGTATATTGCATATACCCATTGGTGGGTCCCACTAGACCACGGCTTGTCAGACGTCTAGATCGTGCCACGTGGCAAGTTCTGATCCGTACACTCAGCCTTATTTTTACCATGTTATACTTCCAGACATCTTTCACGATTTCAAAATTTACACCCTTTAGCGCCGCCACTACGTTGGCTCACTGCTGGTGAGTCTCCACCTTGCCCCCGGCTAACGGATGGCACCCCTGTGACCATCTCACAGTTACATTTCTATTCATACCACTCTCGATCACCGGCGCCGCCAAAGTCACCACTTGTGAGGGAGTTTTTGGAGCAGGGCTCTACCGTTGCCACCACCATTTGGACCGTTTTTTGACACCGACGAGATGCCTTAGGCCTGTCCGACCACCCACATAGCTTCTATTCACAGAGTTCTCCATTTTGAGGCACCCCACGACGACCGCCACAGATGACATCGCCGCACCTGGCGGCGATCCGCCCCCTTTCTTGGTGTTTTCCAGCTAGCTAGTGGCCGGAGTCTGCCGATTATCACCGCCAGTAGCTCTGCCTTGACGGCCCCCTGCCAATCCCAACCAGCCGTGCCACTGTCAATGTTTTCTAGCAACACGCACCGCCACCCCCGTCTATCCCGTTTACCCAATTTGCGTTTGCCTACCCACCTTCTCATTCACCTAATCATGCCCGAGTCCACCCTCCCATGTCCATGTTCGTGTCCATCAGCCTTGCCGACCCAGCCCAGCAGTTTATTTAACCCAAACCATGTTGACTCAGCCCAATCCGGTCTGGTTCATGTCGGTTCGGTCTAGGTAGCTTATTTTTGAACTGTTTTCATTTGTTCTGTCTGTTTTATGTAATTCTAGAACCTTTATATTATTTTAGATGTATATTCAAATGATTTAGCATATTTAGATGTTATGATTATTTTTCCAAATTATTTTATTTATTTATTTATTTATTCATTATTGTCTATTATTTTTATTTATATGTATATCGTATATGATGAATGTTTACATGATTATCTGTTATTATTAATATTATACTTAATTATTAATATTAGTCTTATTATGTTTATTAAATTATTTATTTATTTACCTATTTGTATGTTTGCATGTATGTTATTCTTTATGTGTATTTAATTGTCCATTTTTGTATTGTATAACTATGAAATTATTAGTATTCATAATTAATGAATATTAACTATTATTTATTATTTAGTTATTTATTAATTATTTAATTATTTATGTGTTTACTAATACGAGTATGTAAGATATTTACTCGTGTTTGCCTCTATATGTATATAGTATAATTATATTATTATTTTATGAGTAGAGTATTATTTATGTTCATGTATTTATTATTTATCTAAATATGTATGAGTGCATTTTCTTTTTTATTTATATATTTTTTCTTTATTGTTATTATCTCTCGATTTGTTTGCCATATGTTTAGTTATTGCTTGTTAGCATTGTGCTCTTTATTAGGATGTATTGATGATATGAGCACACACCACATGCATCATATAGAGATGTCAGTATTTTACTTAGTAGTGGGTTCCGATGTAGGTTTCGGAGTCCAAGCTAGTTGTAGATGTGTAGATACGCTTAGAGCTTGGACAACAGGTCCGTAGGACTCTCCCCCTCTCTGCTTGACTCCTTACGTGTCGAGTTTAATTGTGTTTTGTACGTAGGACGGCATCGGCAGCATTTTATTTCATCTCTCTAATGTCGGCCCATTTAGCTGTGTTTTCTACTCATGTTTAATAAAACTACAAAGATGAGACCCCTTATTGGTTTTCAAACTGAAGCTTTAGAAATGTATGACACAAGCCTCTTCCCTAAACCAATTATATAAGTACGTACATTTTTATGTATTTCACGAATAAAAGAATGAGTGGTACATAGATATGTATGTACCACACCCATACTCCTTCAAACCCTTAGGTAGTGCGGTGTATAAGGGTAATGCATAATGAAGCACATTCCTAGAATTTGTGGCACTAATTTAACTATTCCTTTTGCCGCTCAAGTACCGTGGCAGGCGATATGAAAGATGTGAGGGCGTAAGCGTTGTATGTATGAATATGATTATGAGACGTGCATGCCAGCCGGGCACTTGCTTAAATATATTTGCTTACTACCCTGTGAGAGGCAATCTTGAAGTTTTATAAGCTTACGTGGGTAATAGAATACCCATTTGTCAATTTTTATTAGTTTTCTTTTCTTACTTTTTCATATATTTGATGTTTTTTAATGCCTATTTAATAATGTCTTCCATTCTCATGACACTAAGAGGGTTGTTTCGATTTATTTCATCGATCAATTCATAACATTTCTTATTTGGTCTATTTTGTTACAACTTTAAACATGACTTGACTCGATCGTAATATTTCTTATTTGGTTCTTTGGTGAACCGAAATTGAGGTGTTACAAATTGGCATCAAAGCCATGTCTTGGTCTACTGAGATGGAAGACTTTTATTTTGAACCAAGTGTGTAGAGTTGTTCTTAGTCAAGCTGACATGTATTTTCTTTGGTGTTTTTTTCTTACGATTTGGATGGTGAGGTCAGTTAGACCTGAGCATTGCATGCTTAGGTGTTTGAGACTATGGAGGACTTATGAGATGAATATGAGATCATGGTTTAGTAGACACTAGCAGGGATCTCACTGGAATGTTATGATAAGCTCAGAGACAAACTTTTCCTTTTATTGTGCCAAAGATTTGGATGGCGTAATAGTGTCTACATTCTCAGTCAATTGAAGTTGAGACAAATAGTGACCAGGAGTATTTGGAGCATTGGGGACATTGTAACACTTGTCCATCTTTTGTATGTCACCACATCAGACTTCCTTGGGACATGTTGTACATTGTGAGACAAAGTTATCAGAGATGACACATACAAGGAGTTTGAAGTATGGAGACATTGACATAGTTAGTTGGCGCATGAGTTGGTCTACCATTTACCCTATATAAATCCATTATGCATAGTTTGAAGCCTAGTTTGGAGAACTTGGACGTTCATATAGATCCCCTGTGGATGAAGGATGTGGCTATGTCACTGGAGCTACTGAAGTACTTGGAGCACATATGAGAGTTTGGATAGATGACTTGAGATAGACCACTTTCTGGTGATAACAATGGATGAGGATGAGTAGTAAGGTGGATCTTTAGTCCCATGGACACTTCAATGCCTCCCCCTCTTTGACTAGTGTATGTTTGTTCCAAGAGCAATGTTCATCGCTCTTCAACAGCCAGGAAGGAAAACACTGACAATAAGCAAGATTATATTTGACAACAGATTTAGATGGTTGACTGGATTTCACTCAATCTACCAAGGCTAGATCAGTGATTGCTATTGAGAACCAACCAATCCTTATGGGAACAACTACTCTAGATTCCAAGAGACCAGTGTGGGCTCAACATTATCTTTCCATCGTACGTGTCACCACTATGATCCAAACCCTTCTGGATCAGACACACACAGTTAGATAACTTGAGCCAAGTTGATAGCAACTACCCTTGGGAGATAGACACACATGCCAGAGACAGTAATGGGTTTAGAACATACATGATCAGGATAAGGCTTTAGCAACTAGATATCACAACCATCGTCTGAGTAGCACAACTGCTGTCCAAGTTACACAACCACCGTTCAAGTATCACCACTACTATCCATGATGCATAGCCACCATCCATATATTGCACTATAGTCGATTGAGTAGAGCAGTTATTGTGGAAGTAAGGGCCAAGTAGTTACCTCACCCTCCAAGAGGACAACTACGTGAGGATGTCCTTAGCAATGTATAGAGACAACATGTTATAGTTTCGAAGCAGAGTATGGTCAAAGATTGAGGATAAGATATAGCTACAATAACATCATCTAGGTAGTGGAAAGTTAGGAGCACTAGAATTATATTGATGCGATGGTACATGATTGCCTTCACCAGCTATCTTGTATACCATCGCCTTGACCTGACATCATTGGGTAAGATGTGTATTGCAATATAGTGTTAGTGACGGTCGTATAGGGATCATCATATAGTATTAGTGTCTTTTAGGATGTATATGAACAGAGTTCAAGAACAGGGTAGTTTGACCTCCAAATGAGATGGCTACACTGGTCAGATTATTAAGTCAGCATGACAGCAAATATACAGATCATACATATGGTCAGACATGCAGTGTGACCTCAGCTAACGAGAGGTATTCGACTCGTATTAGAATTTTGGCATATATGATGGGCTTAGTGAGGGAGCATCCATTAGGGGAACAATATTTTCCTTGTGCTTTGCCATCACAATTAGGTTCTTACCCTGAGACATAGGATTTACCCTTTGCCCTGAGTATAGGAGGTACCTTTGTAGTACTGTTTAGGACAGACCAGTCAAGAGGAGTGTAAAGACCCGAAAAAAAAATTTCATTAGCTGGTTAAGTATGAATTACCTGGTTAAATTGAAAAGTAATTTCTAATCGGACGATTCTAGTTGAATCAGTCGAGTCGAACACATTAATTATCCATTTAACCATTTAAGTGAACCAAACCATTTAAGAGGTTGAGTGAAAAGGTTAAGTAAACCGTGTTAATTACCCAATTACCCGGTTAAAGGAATTATGGTGAAAGGGTGCTTCCACAAACCCTAGCCGTCATTTATTCTTTATAAAAGGAGAAGGGGTTGTTGAACGTAGGATATACCAATGGATGATGGGGTGTGAGAATTTAATGAAGGGGTCGTTGAACCAAGGAAATACCAATGGATGATGGGGTATGAGAATTTAATGGAGGGAATGGTTGAAGTGTATATATATGCAGGAGGAGGGAGTATTTCATCCCTCATCTCCGTCCCAGGCGACCTCCCCATTACTATGTGAGTATTTCATCCCTCATCTCTGTCCCAGGCGACCCCCCATTACTGTATTAGGGTTCACGGGTCACAGTCAGACGTAATCACAAATCAGGTACGTATAATAGGTAGAACATCGTATTTTCCTTGTTGGTAGCCTAGGTCGGCCTGAGCCCAGATTTGACTACCGTGCACTGAGTGCAACCGGGGTCAATGAATTGACTCAGTCTGACACTGGGTCGTGTTATGTGCATGAATTTTGTAATGCATCGACATTGTTTTTGAGTAGTGATAGCCACCCCATAAAAAGGCTACGGCCGGGGTGAGTGAGGCACAGCGATTCCTCCATCGCACTAGAGTGCAGTGATAGCCGCCCCATAAAAAGGCTACGGCCGGGGCGTGTGAGGCACTGTCACTAGAATTGGTAGTGAGAGCTTCCCACAAACGGGGCATAGCAATCACCTAAGTGCAGTGATAGCCGCCCCATAAAAAGGCTACGGCCGTTGTGTGCAAGGCATTGGCAGTGGAGTGCAGTGATAGCCTCCCCATAAAAAGGCTACGGCCGGGGTGTGCGAGGCACTGGCACTAGAATTGGTAGTGAGAGCTTCCCCACAAACGGGGCATAGCAATCACCCGAGTGCAGTGATAGCTACCCCACAAAAAGGCTACGGCCGGGGTATGCGAGGCACTAGCACTGGAGACGGTAGTGGTAGCCTCCCTACAAAAAGGGCTACGGCCGGGGTGTGCGGATCACAGCGGATACCTCCTCCGCATTATTTTGGAGTATAGCGGAATCGCTCCACCGCATATTAAAATAAATATAAGGATATAGTGGAATGTACTTGTTTTGTTTTATCTATTATACTACTTAGTTTTGTAATCACTAACGCGGAATTGCCTCCGCAGGTGTGCAGATACGAGATTAGGTGATTGACATCCAGAGTATGGAGCAAAATAAATATGAGGACTCTTTTTTTATATTTAATTGAGAAATAAGTGTGGCTGCTGGGAAATGGTCCAAGACAATGGGATCTTTATATATGTTATTATTCATAAGT
>JAURVB010013330.1:0-13530 GCA_033002965.1 Piper betle | reverse complement strand
ACTTATAAATAGGATCTTCTCCCAGTAGGTATTAGATGTGGGACTAAGTTGAGGGATCTCACAATATTGTGAGATCCCTCAACTTAGTCCCACATCTAATACCTACTGGGAGAAGATCATGTTTATAACTGGGAATGGACTATAGATCTTTAACTTTCGGGGTACCCATTTTAAAGAAATGACTTAGCCCATTACGTTGCACTTTGGGCTGGGTCGCTAAGGTGGTATCAGAGCCAACCTGGTTCCGTGTTAGATGGTGGGATGGACTAGGGACGTTGGCTAGGCTACCGGTCACGGGCCAAAAAAGGTCATGGGCTGGGGTTAGCAACGGGCCAAGACTAGAAACGTTGGCTAGGCTGCCGGTCATGGGCCAGAAAGGACGTGGGTTGGGGCTACCAACAGGCCAAGAATAGGCATTTCGGGGACGAAATTTCCTAAGGTGGGTGGATTGTGAGATCCCTCAACTTAGTCCCACATCTAATACCTACTGGGAGAAGATCCTGTTTATAAGTGGGAATGGACTATAGATCTTTAACTTTCGGGGTACCTATTTTAAAGAAATGACTTAGCCCATTACGTTGCACTTTTGGCTGGGTCGTTACAGGCCCCATGTCGGATTGAGTCAATTCCTTGACCCCGATTGCGTTACAGCGCATGGTGGTCGACTTTGGGCTCATGCCGACCAGGGTTGCCAATAAAGGAAAGTATAACATTTCAAATGATTATATAGACCTGGATATTTTGAACTTGCAACTTCGACCAACGATCTTAATCTGAATGAGAATAGAAAATTATATATAAGTATAAATTTATTCGAGTTGAAATACATGTAACTAAATGTTTAATATATATATATATATATATATATATATATATCATTATTCATATTTTGACAACATATTATGTAAAAATTAAAAAATATTAAATATTAAATTTTCAACAAATCTAGTGAGATAATTGATTATTCACGTGATATAATCATTTAAGTCCTACTTTACATTTGAAATTAATTTTCTAACTCATAAGTAATACCTAACAGTTGATAAAATAATTATTACTAATAAACAAGTATTTAATTTTCTTTTGCGGTGAAAATTATTTAACCCCTGATCTTGATGATTTAATTGACGGTTATAAATTTTAATCGCTACTGTTATTTACAGCAATTTTATTAGTTATGTTGTTCAATTAAATTATTTAAAAAAAATTGTATTATCTTGATTCATAAATATTATTAATCCAATTATTTTAAATTATTCAACTATATAAAATTTTGAACTTTATTTATTTTGATTATGATATTTAGGTTTGACGCTAGTGATAGCTACTTGACTATAGTTTAATAACCCAATTTTTACATTATTAAGTTGTCATTAAAATAATCACTTTATTTACTTAATATTAAATTTAATATAGTAAAGTTAAAATATTTTTTTATTAATTACTTATAACCCTCGGATTTAATTTAATCATTTGAATTAGCTGATTAATTATCAACCGTTTATCATTACTATATTTTTATTACTCGTGGCGATTTCATATAATAATTAGTTAGTTTCGTAACTTTATTCATAACCCATTAAAATAATTATTTTTAAAGATTTATTACGAGTTCATATTATTTTTAAGTCGAGTCGGTATCGAGTCAATCAGTATTTACAGAATTGCCAGCGCCCTTCTTCTTCTTCTTCCCATCACCATTTTTCTATGCACCAAAACAAGACCTTGCCACCACCACTGGTCCTTCTTCAATTCCCCAGTAACCCAATTGAACAACTGTAACGACCCGACTCAAAGTACAACGTAATGGGCCTAAGTCAGTACTTTAAAATTGTTAACCAAGTTAAAGATCTATAGTCCATTCTCACTTATAAACAGGATCTTCTCCTAGTAAGTATTACATGTGGGACTAAGTTGAGGGATTTCACAATCCACCCACCTTAGGAAATTTTGTCCCCGAAATACCTAGTCTTGGCCTGTTGCTAACACCAGCCCATGACCTTTTTGGCCCGTGACCGGCAGCCTACCCAACGTCCCTAGTCCAGCCCACCATCTAACGTGTAACCAGGTTGCTCTAAACCCACCTGTAACGACCCGACGTAAACTGCAATGTAATGGGCCTAAATCATTTCTTTAAAATAGTTAACCAAAGTTAAAGATCTATAATCCATTCTCACTTATAAACAAGATCTTCTCCTAATAGGTATTAGATGTTGGACAAAGTTGAGGGATCTCACAATCCACCCACCTTAGGAAATTTTGTCCCCGAAATGCCTAGTCTTGGCCTGTTGCTAACCCCAGCCCACGACCTTTTTTCCCCCATGATCAGTAGTTTAGCCAACGTCCCAAGTCAAGCCCACCATCTAATACATAACCAGGTTGCTCTGAAACCACCTGTAACGACCCGACCCAAAGTGCAATATAATAGGCCTAAGTCATTTCTTTAAAATGGTTAACCCAAGTTAAAGATCAATAGTCCATTCTTACTTATAAATAAGATCTTCTCCTAGTAGGTATTAAATGTGGGACTAAGTTGAGGGATCTCACATTCCACCCACCATAGGAAATTTCGTCCCCGAAATACCTATACTTGGCCCGTTGCTAGCCCCAGCCCACGACCTTTTTTGGCCCGTAACCGGTAGAGTAGCCAACGTCCCTAGTCCAGCCCACCATCTAACACGTAACCAGGTGGCTCTGATACCACCTGTAACGAGCTGGCCCAAAGTGCAACGTAATAGGCCTAAGTCATTTCTTTAAAATGATAAACCCAAGTTAAAGATCTATAGTCCATTCTCACTTATAAACAGGATCTTCTCCCAGTAGGTATTAGATGTGGGACTAAGTTGAGGGATCTTACAATCCACCCACCTTAGGAAATTTTGTCCCCGAAATGCCTATACTCAGCCCGTTGCTAGCCCCAGCCCATGACCTTTTTAGCCTGTGACCGGCAGCCTAGCCAACGTCCCTAGTCCAGCCCACCAACTAACACGTAACCAGGTTGCTCTGAAACGCCTGTAACGACCCGACCCAACGTGCAATGTAATAGGCCTAAGTCATTTATTTAAAATGGTAAACCCAAGTTAAAGATCTATAGTCCATTCTCGCTTATAAATAGCAACTTCTCCCTGTAGGTATTAGATGTGGGACTAAGTTGAAAGATCTCACAATCCACCCACCTCAGGAAATTTTGTCCCCGAAATCCTTAAACTTGGCCCATTGCTAGCCCCAGCCCATGACTTTTTTGGCCCGTGACTGGCAGCCTCGCCAATGCCCCTACACCTTCCCACCATCTAACACATAACCAGGTTGCTCTGATACCACCTGTAACGAGCCGGCCCAAAGTGCAACGTAATAGGCCTAAGTCATTTCTTTAAATTTGTAAACCCAAGTTAAAGATCTATAGTCTATTCTCAATTATAAACAGGATCTTCTCCTAGTAAGGTATTAGATGTGGGACTAAGTTGAAGGATCTAAAAATCCACCCACCTTAGGAAATTTTGTCACCGAATTGCCTATACTCGGCCCGCTGCTACCCCCAGTCGAAGACCTTTTTGGCCCGTGACCGGCAGCTTAGCAAAAGTCCCTAATCCAGCCCACCATCTAACACGTAACCAGGTTGCTCTGATGCCACCTGTAACGACCCGGCCCAAAGTGCAATGTAATGGGCCTAAGTCATTTCTTTAAAATGGTTAACTTAAGTTAAGATCTATAGTCCATTCCCACTTATAAAAAGGATCTTCTCCCTAGATGTGGGACTAAGTTGAGGATCTCACAATCCACCCATCTTCGGAAATGTCGTCCCCGAAATGCCTATACTTGTCCCGTTGCTAGCCCAGCCCACGACCTTTTTGATCCGTGATCGGCAACCTTGCCAACGTCCCAAGTCCAGCCCACCATCTAATATTAAACCAGGTTGCTCTTATACCACCTGTAACGACCCGGCTCAAAGTGCAAGGTAATGGGCCTAAGTCATTTCTTTAAAATGGTTAACCAAGTTAAAGATATATAGTTCATTCTCACTTATAAACGGGATCTTCTCCCTATAGGTATTTAATGTGGAATAAGTTGAGGGATCTCACAATCCACCCACCTTAGTAAATTTTGTCCCTGAAATGTATAGTCTTGGCCCGTTGTTAACCCCAGCCAATGATCCTTTTTGGCCCGTAACCGGCAAGCTAGCCAACGTCCCTAGTCCAGCCCACCATCTAATACTTAGCCAAATTGCTCTGAAACCACCTTTAATGACACGGCCCAAAGTGCAATGTAATAGGCCTAAGTCTTTTCTTTAAAATAGTTAACCCAACTTAAAGATCTATTGTCTATTCTCACTTCTAAACACGATCTTCTCCCAATAGGTATTAGATGTGTGACTAAGTTAAAGGATCTCACAACAACCATATAAACATCCCAACAAGACATCAACAACAACACGAAAATGGGCAAAGATGAAGCTTAACGTCCATGCTTTACAGTAGCTATCCAAGGCGACATCCTGCATCAAACCAGGCCTGATATCTTCCTCTTCAACCCAAAACCAGGCCACGTCCTTCACTCCCTTCCCTACCAATCCAATTGGAAGCATAAAGCTTGTGCTTTACAGCAACTACCCACGTCAAACTCCGTTATGCACCAAGGAGCAGACTCCTGGTAGCAGCACCGCTAGGACTGCAAGGTGTACTCCGTCCGGCCTGCAGCACCACCTGGAATACATCCCTTCTCCCTGCACGACAACCCAACTTCAAGACCAAGCACTGCGAGCATGCACGGGGTGAGTCTTTGGCCAGCAATCTGGCTTGGACGTCTGGAATCTCCCACAACATCGCACACTACAACTCCGCCCATAACCACTGAAATTCCGGCACCCATCAGAACCCAGGGACAAGGCGATGCCATCCTTCAACCCAGCAGCCAGAGAGGTCATTGGGGATGTGAGGGCTGCCTTGAAATCTTTGTTTACAGTCGCCTATCATTGCCCAACTTCGTACCCATCGGCCATGGCGAAATTCCATTTTCCATTTTAGTTTTAGTTGTTATTGTTGATTTCAGACTTTAATTCTCATGTTTATCAAGCTTATTATCAATTAAAAAGACATATGAATGCAAGAAAATGAAGAAGAGGGAGATAGGAAGGATACCTAAGTAAGGAAGAAACACCGGCAAGGAAGAGGAGAACTCGGCTGCCAAGGTGAGAAAAACGCCCCTACACCCGTATGTGAAAAATGAGGTCCTCTTTCAAAATTTATAAAAATGAAAATGATGGCTAGGGTATGTGAAAACACCCATATTTCACTTAACCGGGTAACCAGGTAAATAATAAAATAGGTGAATAATTAACTGGGTAGAATTAACCGGGTAAAGAATATAACACATGCGGTCCTTCCCGGACTTCGTCGGCATAAATTTTTTTATTTTTTTCACAATCTTTACAATCTCCCCAACTTGTAAATATTTCATCCCCAAAATATCATAACGGGCAACAAAACAATCATGATTAATTTTGTTTATTTCTTCGGGATCAGTTTAGGCTACTACAAATATAAACTCCTATGCCACAAAGAGGCTAGGGTATTTCCTTGCCATTTCTTGTTCAATCTCCCATGCAGCTTCCTCTGATCCCTTATTTTTCCACAATATTTTTACCAAAGGAATTTCCTTGTTCCTAAGTGTCTTTATTTCTCTTGCCAGGATGCGGATCGGCTTTTCCTCGTAGGTTAAATTTGATTGTAGCTCTAAGTCTTCAAAATTGGGGATGATATGATCCTCATCCCATACATATTTCCAACTCGATCCAGGATTTGAAACGGTCCAATGAATCTTAGCTTCAATTTCCTTGATATTTTAAATCTAATCACCCCCTTCGTAGGATATGTCTTAAAGTACACAAACTCCCCAACTTGGAACTCTAGGTCCTCCCTTCGAGTATCAACATAACTTTTTTGTCAATCCTGAGCTGCCTTAAGTCTTTGCTGAATGAGTTTCGCCTTTTCAGTTGCTTCTTTCATCATCTCTGGCCCGACTATAACTGCCTCGGTCGACTCCAGCCAGCACGATGGAGATCGCAGGGCCTACCATATAAGTCTTCAAATGGTGTCATCCCTATACTGGCTTGGTAAAAGTTATTGTAAGTGAATTCAGATAAGGCTAAGTGTTTCTGCCAGTCACCTCCCAGTCAAGAATGCAAGCTTTTAACAAATCTTCCAATGTTTGAATGGTTCTCCCACTTTGACCATCAGTTTGGGGATGATATTCTGTACTCAACTTAATTTGAGTTCCCATGGCCTTTTAGAAAACTTCCCAGAAATGTGAGGTGAATAGGAGATCGCGGTCGGAGACTATCTCCTTTGGAATCCCATGCAATTTGACAATATTGTCAACATACAATCCTACCAGGTATTCCACCGTTCTCATTGATTTCGTGGGGATGAAGTGAGCAACCTTAGTAGTCGGTCCACAACTACCCATATGGAGTCATGCTTCTTTTGAGTTCTTAGGAGCTTTGAAATAAAATCTCATGTGATGTGAGATCCCTCAACTTAGTCTTACATCTAATGCTTACTGGGAGAAGATCTTATTCATAATTGAGACTGGACAATAGATCTTTAATTTGGGCTAACCATTTTAGAGAAATGACTTAGGCCCATTACGTTGCACTTTGGGCTGGGTTGTTACATGTGGGATCATAGCAACATGGTTACGTGTTAGATGGTGGGATGGATTAGGAACGTTGGCTAGGTTGCCGGTCAGGGGCCAGAAAGGTAGTGGGCTGGAGCTAGCAACGGGCTGGACTAGGGACGTTGGCTAGGCTGACGGTCACGGGCCAGAAAGGTCGTGGTCTGGGGCTAACAATGGGCCAAGTATAGGCATTTTAGGGAGGAAATTTCCTAAGGTGGGTAGATTGTGAGATCCCTCAACTTAGTCCTACATCTAATACCTACCGGGAGAAGATCCTGTTTATAAGTGAGAATGGACTATAGATCTTAAACTTGGGTTAACCATTTTAAAGAAATGACTTAGTCCCATTACGTTGAACTTTGGGTCGGGTCATTACATGTGACACACTTCCATTTCCAAGTTGGTATTTCTAAAGGTCGCAATAGTCCTCCAGGTAGTTGATGTTGGGCTTTGATCTGTTGGTAAGTCTGATACTTAGAGACAAAATCTACAACATCCCTCTTCATCCCAATCCACAAATAGGTTCGCTTTAAATCCTAATAAATTTTAGTAACTCTAGGGTGTATCGAGAACTTTAAGCGATGAGCCTCCTCTTAGATATTCCGCCTCAGTGCATTATCCTTGGGTACACACAACCTTCCTCTAAATCTGATCACATTATTGGAATCAGCTACAATGTCAGGAATCTTGTCCAACATTTCATTCAGGTCCTCATCACCCATTTGTGCTAGCTTAACACGATCAACCAAATCATTGGAAACAACCAAATTTGCCAATAAGCCTGTTAGTTGCTCCACCGGGTTGATAGCTACTACTTCTATTGACATGGCCCAAAGTCTAGCTAGCTGCTGACTTTTGTACCCTTTGCACTTCTGACTCAACGCAACGGCTACCACATTCGCTTTCCATGGATGGTATAAGATTTGGAAGTCGTAGTCCTTTAAATATTCTATCCACCGTCTCTGTCGAAGGCTAAGGTCATTCTGGGTGAAGATATACTTCAAACTTTGGTGGTCGGTGAAAACCTCGAACTGAGCTCCGTACAAATAGTGTCTCCAAATTTTCAGGAAAAAAACCACTGCTGCCAGTTCCAAGTCATGGGTTGCATAATTTTGCTCATGAATCTTCAATTGACGAGAGGCATAGGACACCACCTTACCTTCTTGCATAAGGACGCATCCTAAACCCAATAAGACGCATCGCTGAAGACAATGAATCCTTTATGACCATTTGGCATTGTCAAGACTGGTGCTTTAGAAATTGGTGTCACTCCAGGTGCTAGGTCAATGGAATTCTCCACTACCAGCTTAGGAGGTAACCCTGAAAGTTCGTTTGGGATACACATATTCTTGGACTGAATCCTCCCCCTGAACCAAATTGGCGAACGCCATTGCTTTCTTCTGGACAACGAGCTCTGGAAAATATTGTCCATTGAAAGCTACCACAAATTCCGCCCACGCGATGGAGGACATCTTACGTCGATGGAAAGTGGTTTTCTCCATGGATTTCCACAAGTAAGATGCTTCCTCTTGAAGCATGCAAGTTGCCAATCTCACTTGATGGCGGTGGGGCACAGATAGAGCTCTAAATGCTTTTTCGGTAATGTCAATCCAGCTCTCTATCTTCATTGGATCGATCCCTCCAATAAATACCTCAGGTCTATTATTCTTTCTAAATTTTTCCACAGTGCAGCGGTCTCTAGCTTCACCTGCTGGCGGCACCACTTGTTGGACTACCGGTGGCACTAGGTTTGGACGCTCCCCTTGCTCGCCTAGGTCTGCTAACCCTGCCCACCCTTGGGCACTCCCTTGACCACCATCTGGGGTGCTTCTGGGACCCGCTGCTGAGTTGGAGGCTCCATGCCCTGCTACCACACCTGGTAACCACTGAACAATATTCTGAAAGTACATTCTTGGTGTTCGCATTTGGAGGAGTAGCTCGGTTTGACTATCTACAAGTGCCTGCCATCTGAAACGTCGAACCTTCATGGTTCATTAGTATGCTTTTTTTTTCCACTTATGACATAGGTTTATTAGCGAATACATTTGTTAATTAATAACATAACATAGTGGAAAAAGATAATTATTGCACTTTTCAACAAGGTACTTGAGTCATAAAATGTGAGATTGTGGGAAACTTGGCTCTGATACCGCATGTAACAACCCGCCCGAATCGGACCGGGTGTTACTTTAAAATATAAGTAATGTAAATGTAACATTCCAGGACATGAATTGAAATACAACAAATAAGTCTCGCAATATATAATATAAATCATGTTCTCTAAAATATAAAATAATTGTCCCACAGTCACGGACCGTTTCCCATAGCCACTTTTATAACAAAAGAGAATAATATAGAAGTCCAAATTTTTTATTATCGTTTCGCCATACCTAGCTTGGTAAGAAAACCACCAACCACACTACTATTCTTCAATCCAATGCTGCTCACCTGCGGAGGCAATTCCGCATTAGTGATAAAACCACTAAGCTGCATAATTAAATAAAACAAGTCAATATAATCCCTATTATCATTTCACTCATTTTTATTATTATTATTACACAAGTCTTTAGTAATTATCTCTTAGGTCATTATGAGATTAGTAATTCTCTCTCAGGTCATCTGAGATTAGTAAAAGTCATCTCCTAGCTCATTCTGAGATTAAAAATTGTCTCCCAGCTCATTTTGAGATTATGTGGTCTCCCAATTCATTTTGAGATTAGTCATGGTCTCCCAGTTCATTCTAAGATTAGAAATTGTCTCTCAGCTCATTCTGAGATTAAAAGGTCTCCCAATTCATTTTGAGATTAGTTATGGTCTCCCAGTTCATTCTAAGTTTAGAAATTTCCTCCTAGCTCATTCTAAGATTAGGTGGTCTACCAATTCATTTTGAGATTAGTTATAGTCTCCCAGTTCATTCTGAGATTAGAAATTGTCTCCCCGCTTATTCTGAAGTTAGGTGGTCTCCCAATTCATTTTGAAATTAGTCATAGTCTCCCAGTTCATTCTGAGATTAAAAACTGTCTCCCATCTCATTCATAGATTAGGTGGTCTCCTGATTTATTTTGAGATTAATCATGGTCTCCCTGTTCATTCTGAGATTAGAAATTTTCTTCCAGCTATACTGAGATTAGTGCCGACTAGGCTACCGGTTTGGGAAAATACAACATTTCATATAGTTATATCAGTTTGGGAAAATACTACATTTCAAATAATTATACGGACAGACAAAGTTGCAGCCCCGTGTCGGACTAAGTCAATTCTTTGACCCCGATTGCGTTCCAGCCATGGTTGTCAAATCTGGGCTCAGGTCAACCAGGGTTGCCAAAAGGGAAAGTACAACATTTCAAATGATTATACTGATAATACAACATTTCAATAATTATACAGAAACACAGTAATTTTAAAGGTGCGGCCCCGTGTCGAACTGAGTCAATTCCTTTACCCCGATTATGTTACAGGGCATGGTGGCTAAATCTGGGCTCAGGCAGACCAGGACTGCTAACAAGGGAAAATACAACATTTCAAATGATCATACGGACCTGGATATTTTGAACTTGCAGCTGCGACCAATGATCCAAATCTGAACAAGAATACAAAATTATACAAAGTATAATTTTATTCGAGTAGAAATGCATGCAACTAAATGTCTAATATATATATATATATATATATATATCATAATTAAAAATTTGACAACATATCAGGTAAAAATATAAAAATATTAAATATTAAATTTTCAACAAATCTAGTGAGATAATTGATTATTCACGTGATATAATCATTTAAGTCCTACTTTATATTTTAAATTAATTATTTAACTCATAATTAATATCTAACAGTTGATAAAATAATTATTACTAATAAACAAGTATTTAATTTTCTTTTGCAGTGAAAATTATTTAACCCCGATCTTGATGATTTAATTGACGGTTATAAATTTTAATCGCTACTATTATTTACAGCAATTTTATTAGTTAAGTTGTTCAATTAAATTATTTAAAAAAATTGTATTATCTTGATTCATAAATATTATTAATCCAATTATTTTAAATTATTCAACTATATAAAATTTTGAACTTTATTTATTTTGATTATGATATTTAGGTTCGACGCGAGGGATTGCTTCCCGACTATAATTTAATAACCCATTTTCTATATTACTGACTCATTATTAAAATAATCACTTTATTTTATTAATTACTTATAACCCTCCGATTTAATTGAATCTCTTGAATTTTGCCAATTAATCATCGATCGTTTATCGTTACCGTATTTTTATTACTCGTGGCGATTTCATAAAATAATTAGTTAGTTTAGTAACGTTACAACCCATTAAAATAATTATTTTTAAAGATTTATTACTAGTTCGTATTATTTTTAACTCGAGTCGGTATCGAGTCAATCAGTATTTACAGAATTGCCACTGTCCTTCTTCTTCTTCTTCTTCTTCCCGTCACCATTTTTCTCCGCACCAAAACCAGACCTTGGCACCACCACTGGTCACGTCCTTCTTCAATTCCCCAGCAACCCAATTGAACAACCATATAAACATCCCAACAAGACATGAACAACAACATAAAAACATGCAAAGATAAAGCCTAACGTCCATGTTTTACAGTAGCTATCCAAGGCGACATCTGCACCAAACCAGGCCTGATATCTTCCTCTTCAACCCAAAACAAGACCACGTCCTTCACTCCCTTCCCTACCAATCCAATTGGAAGCAACCACCGACGTCAAACTCCTTTCTGCCGGGACTGCAAGGTGTACTCCATCCGGCCAGAAGCACCGCTAGGAACACTTCCCTTCTCCCTGTACGACAACCCAATGTCAAGGCCAAGCGCTGCGAGCATGCACGGCGTGAGTCTTTGGCCAGCAATCTTGCTTGGATGTCTGGAATCTCCCACAACGTCGGACACTACAACTCCGCCCATAACCCCTGAAATTCTGCCACCCATCGGAACCCAGGGACAAGGCGACGCCACCCTTCGACCCAGTAGCCAAAGAGGTCGTCGGCAGTGTGAGGGCTTCCTTGAAATCTTTGTTTACAGTCACCTATCATTGCCCAACTTCGGACCCGTCGGCCCTGGCAAAATATCATTTCCAGTTTAGTTTTAGTTGTTATTGTTGATTTCAGACTTTAATTCTCATGTTTATCAAGCTTATTATCAATTAAAAGACATATGAATGCAAGAAAATGAAGAAGAGGGAGATAAGAAGGATACCCAAGCAAGGAAGAAACACCTGCAAGGAAGAGGAGAACTAGGCGGATAAAGTGAAGAAGAATCCCCTACACCCGTATGTGAAAAATGACGTCCTCTTTCAAAATTTATAAAAATGAAAATGACGGTTAGGGTATGTGAAAACACTCATATTCACTTAACCGGGTAACCAGGTAAATAATAAAATGGGTAAATAATTAACCGGGTAAAGAATATAATATGTTCGGTCCTTCCCGATCTTTACACTTGGAGTCCTAACCTCTTGACTATGTGAGATGAAATGAATGAATGTGGACACCCCTAAACAAATAAAACATCCACAATGACTCCTTCAATTAGAATTTTACCTCGGATAGTGTGATCATCCTCCTCAACATCGTTGACTTCAACTGCATAGAGTTTCGCTTTCCCTCTGTCTGCCGGTTGTGTAGGTGTCGGGTAGCAAATAGAAGCTGGTACCGCTTCACTGACCGTACACAGAACCA
Organism: Piper betle; assembly: GCA_033002965.1. Classification (NCBI taxonomy): domain Eukaryota; kingdom Viridiplantae; phylum Streptophyta; class Magnoliopsida; order Piperales; family Piperaceae; genus Piper; species Piper betle. The sequence goes on along the minus strand of JAURVB010013330.1, from coordinate 1,151 downwards.
AAGGGCTTCACATGGTGTACGGTCATACTCGAACACCAATTCCTGAGTAGTGGCTAAGTCGATCACGTCGGTTATCGTACTCCTTGGCGCTGTAGCAATCTTACCCCTCAATTCCTGACTTTAATCCCCAAAAGAATTTGTTAGCTCTAGCCCTATCAATTGCCAGAATCTCAGGTGCAAAAAGCTCCAGATGTAAGAATTTCTTGGCATATTCCCGAACTGAATCCTCCCCCTAAACCAAATTGGCAAACTCTAGTGCTTTCTTCTAGACAAGAGAATCTGGAAAATATTGTCCATTGAAAGCTGCCACAAATTCCCCCGACGTGATGGAAAAAATCTCACGTCAATGGAATGTGGTTTTTTCCATGGATTTCCACCAGTAAGATGCTTCCTCCTGAAGCATGCATGTTGCCAACCTCTTTCGATTGCTGTGGGGCATAGACAGAGCCCTAAACGCTTTTTCGGTAATGTCTATCCAACTCTCCGCCTTTATTGGATCAATCCCTCCAATAAATACCTCAGCTCCATTCTTCTTGAATGTTTCCACAGTGTAACAGTCACTATCATCAACAGCTGGTGGCAACACTTGTCGGACTACTAGTGGCACTGGGTTTGGAAGCTCCTATCGCTCGTCCGTGTAAAGACCCGGAAAAGAAAAAATTTTTTTAGCTGGTTAAGTATGAATTACCCAGTTAAATTGAAAAGTAATTTCTAATCGGACGATTCTAGTTGAATCAGTCGAGTCGAACACATTAATTAAGTGAACCATACCATTTAAGAGGTTGAGTGAAAAGGTTAAGTGAACCGTGTTAATTACCCAATTATACGGTTAAAGGAATTATGATGAAAGGGTGCTTCCACAAACCCTAGCCGTCATTTATTCTTTAAAAAAGGAGAAGGGGTCGTTGAACCTAGGAAATACCAATGGATGATGGGGTGTGAGAATTTAATGAAGGGGTCGTTGAACCTAGGAAATACCAATGGATGATGGGGTGTGAGAATTTAATGAAGGGGTCATTGAACCTAGGAAATACCAATGGATGATGGGGTATGAGAATTTAATGGAGGGAATGGTTGAAGTGTATATATATGCAGGAGGAGGGAGTATTTCATCCCTCATCTCCGTCCCAGGCGACCGTCCCAAGCATCCT
>JAURVB010013329.1:0-77685 GCA_033002965.1 Piper betle | reverse complement strand
CGGTGAAGTGTCCATGGGACTATAAATCCACCTTGCTACTCATCATCATCCACTAATATTTTCTGTAAGTGGTCAAATTTTTATTATCAATAAGGAAAATAATAAGGAAGTCCAATTTTTTTATTATCAATTCACCATGCCTAGGTTGGTAAAAGAACGATCCAACCACACTTGTATTCTTCAGTCCACAACTGCTCACCTGTGGAGGCAATTCCGCGTTAATGATAAAACCACTAAGCCGCAAATCAAATGCAACAAGTCAATATAAACCTTATTATCATTTCAACTATTTTTTAATTATCGTTTCACAAGACTTTTAGTAATTATCTCTCAGGTCATTCTCAGATTAGTAATTTGTCTCTCAGGCCATTCTGAGATTCTTAAAAGTCGTCTCCCAGCTCATTTTGAGATTAGAAATTGTCTCCCAGTTCATTTTGAGATTAGGTGGTCTCCCAGGTTATTCTGATATTAGTCATTATCTCCCAGTTCATTCTGAGATTAGAAATTGTCTGCCAGCTCATTATGAGATTAGGTGGTCTCCCAGGTCATTGTAAAATTAGTCATTGTCTCCCAGTTCATTCTGAGATTAGAAATTGTCTCCCAGCTCATTCTGAGATTAGGTGGTCTCCCAGGTCATTCTGAGATTAGTCATTGTCTCCCAGTTCATTTTGAGATTAGAAATTATCTCCCAGCTCATTCTAAGATTAGGTGTCTCCTAGGTCATTCTGAGATTAGTCATTGTCTCCCAGTTCATTATGAGATTAGAAATTGTCTCCGAGCTCGTTTTGAGATAAGTGCCAACAAAGGCTACCAGTTTGGGAAAATACAACATTTTAAATAATTATATGGACCCACATAGTAATTTTAAAGGTGCGGCCCCGTGTCTGACTGAGTCAATTCTTTGACCCCAATTGCGTTCCAGTTCATGGTGGTCGAATCTAGGCTCAAGCCGATCAGGGCTGCCAACAAGGTAAAGTACAACATTTTAAATAATTATACAGACCCACATAGTAATTTTAAAGGTATGGCCCAGTGTCGGACTGAGTCAATTCCTTGATCCCGATTGCATTCCAGTGCATGGTGGTCGAATCTGGGCTCAGGCCGACCAAGGCTGCCAACAAGGGAAAGTACAAAATTTCAAATAATTATACGGACCTAAATATTTCGAACTTGCAACTACGACCAATGATCCTATTCTGAACGAGAACATAAAACTACAAATAAATAATAACACACACATAAGGAACAAATATATATATATATATATATATATATATATATATATATATATAATTTAGTAAACATAATAAGACTAATACTCATAAGTAAGTATAATATTAACAATAACAAATAATCATGTAAACCTTCATCATATATGATAAACAAATCAATAAAAAGAAATAAACAATAATGAATAAATAAAAATATTCATAACATTAAAATATACTAAATAATATGAATATGCACTTAAACTAATGTAAACTAACGGTCAAAAAACGGCCGAAAATGGCTTAAAACGAGGTGAACTAGGCCGAAACGAGCTAAACCAACTCGGTCTGGGTTAATTGGAAAATAGGCTGGGTTGATTGGGCAGACATAATGGACACGAATATAGGGCTCGGACTGGCAAACTCAAGCATGACCAGGCGGATGCAAACACGGGTAGCGTGGACGCGAACATGGGCAAACAGGCTAAATGGGGAGATTGTTGCTCGTGGCCAGAGAATGCTGACAGCAATGGGGCTAGGGTAGCCACTGGTCGGGATCGACGGTCCATGCGACGAGGAGCATGATGGTGATAGCTATCGGCAAGTTCTGGCCATCGGTTGCCGGATATGGCGACGCCGCCAGTGGCGATTGCAGTCATGGTGGTGATCGTGGGTTGTCTCAAAATGGAGATCTCATCAAGATGAAGTTGTGTGGGTGATCGGATCAGTTAGAGGTGGCTCACCGGCACCAGAGTATGGCCCAAAATGTCATGATGAACAGTGATAAAAACTAGGTCACTAGCGGTGACTGTGGTGGTGCCGATGATGACGGTGGGTATGTCCTGATAGCCGGCTGCGAATTGGTCACGACCGTACTAATCTGGAAACCCGAGGAGAGCCATGGTCTCGCCGGCGGCGAGCCAAAGTGGTGGCAGCCGTAATGGTGAAAAACTCTAAAATAGTGGAAAATCTATGAAAAAATAACATGGTGAAGCCATGCCTCACATGGATGGCTTAGATCTTGCCAAGTGGCATGGTCAGAATGTTTAACAACTTGTAGCTTATTGGGGCCCACCTATGGGTATATGCAATATACATATGGACGGAAAGCTCAGATTGAGACCATCTAAAGTCAAAATTGACTCGAGTCATAAAAGTGACTCTATTGGTGGGAATTAAGGAAAGAAGGCTAAATGGGTCTCAAACCCTGAACTCAATCAAGTTGGGCCCACAGGGATACAATCTGATGATCTAAAATCCTATACTAGATGCAAAAGAACTACCCTAAAAATTCCAAACATATACAGAATGCTGCAATGACCTAGATCTGGGCCTAAAACCCTAGCCAACCCATAAAAAAATCATTTGTATACCTCATGTATACACTGATAAATCATGCACTACTGTATCCTAACTAAAACTATCATCTCCATATCGAGCATACTCAGCCTCCATAACATGCTCATACGGCCATCTGGGCCCCATACTCATGGTTTGAAAATTGGTTTAGCTCAAGCTCACTTGAATTGACTCAAGATTGGCTCGAATTGGACAAACAACGTGCAGGTAAAACCCTACCCTAAAGATGGGTTTAACAATTTCAACCTTAAATTTTATTAAATTTGTGGAAACTTGGCTAAATGGTCTGGCATAGGAGGAATCAAATTAAACATTGCTAATGTCATCCTATTTGTAAAACACGATTAAACTCGACCCATAAGGAGCCTAGTAGAGGTGAAAAAACAAGTTTGATGAACTTGGATGAATAGAGCTCTCCATCCTAGATCGGTTAGCTCACCTCGCATAACCTAGTAAGAGATGAGACCTAACTCAATGCCGGATCAAATCAACACGTTAAACGTGGCAAGGCCTCAACATGTGCACAATACATAAGAATATGATTAACTTAATTATCTTTATTTATGAAGTGTTAAACCTCATTTAGGTTTTTCTTTGCAAGTATATTTTGTTGAAAAAGTCTAATCCTTAAGTTTTATTAAACAAACTTGACTGAATGATTTTTTTAAAGGACCAAATGATTTCCAAATGGACTGAAATTTAATCCAATGGGCTCTGGCACTCTAAGGATTTGGTATACAAATTACCATGGGATAGACCATTGACTAACATGGCAAACAAAGCCCACTAAAGTTAAGCTACGGTGCCAGGAAGACTATTCCTAGGTTGTGCACCAATTTTCCTGAGTTTCGTTCATGCGATGAGGCTCCAAAATTGATTGGGTTAAAAGGGTAGAGTTATCCAACACGTTTGGATTGAATCTTGTAAAATTTCAAGTCCAAACTCCAAGGGTTTGAACTTGAGTGGACTTGGGAAGGGAAGGTATTGCCTAGGTTATTTCTGGACCTAGCTGGACCTACTTGGTGTTGAAAAGTCATAACACAAGATCTGCAAAACGAAAGGCTCTAAAATTTTAGGGAGACTTTTCTGGGAGAAACCTTAAGGGCTAGGAGAAATTGTATGAAATTTCAGTATCAATAAGCTAGGTTTTCGGATTTTACATCTCGAGCTAGGGAACCTGGTATTCACCCTATGTTCCTACACACTCCACATTACCAGATTAACTAACTTCCTAAATGATTTTTAATTGTTACCAAAATTTACATTTTTCTGGTAGATACATATTCAATCCATATATGATTTTTTATGGATTTTATTATGGTATTTTATCTAGCTCACTGAGGAGCACAATCACAAAGCACAGCAAGGCATAACAACCGCACAATAAACACATTACACAGTTAGGGATATTACATCTAGAAGACCAGTTCTTAGGGAGATCTCTTGGGATTTCCTACCCCAAGACCTACAACCCTGGCAAGTATTAGATGTTAGACTAACTTAATATTTAGGGGATATTACATCTAGAACTACCACAATGACACAATATGTCAAGCCTATGTGGACTCAGCTATGGTGCTGTGACAAGGTTTTCTTACCCGAGTTTTTGTATCTTTTTGGTTTTTAATATAATTTTTATCAAATATAATTTATTGATCTGTAGACGTCAAATCATGTACTGTAACAGCTTTTAAATCTATGATGATGTATCCTATTTTCTCTTGATTATCGTTTAGAAGGAAAACTACATGCAAGGGGTGTACTAATTCTAAACTTGTACCAAATAAATAATTCAAGCATAGATCTAGAATAGGAACTACTTGTTAACCCTATTTACATCAAGCCTAAAACTCAAATTGCATGTTAAACCTTAATTTTATGCATGGCACAACCAATTACATGCATTGAACATTGAAGAAAATCTGTATAAATCACAGAACAACTCATACATCTCATAAAATTGTTGGATATGCACACGATACATGAATTTACATGATCATCATTTTAGTTCAGACTACTAACCTCTTCAGATGACTGAAGACTGAGGTTGATGGTTTGGAGATTGAGGAAGAGAAGCCTAGAGGAGAGGAGCCAACACCCATAGATGAGACAAGTAAACCCACACCACCACCACCGTGCAAGCAAACACCACCACCGTGCAAGCAAACCTCATGGGAGGCCTTTGATGCACTCACCACTAAGGTGGATCCCATGAAGCTAGGACTCCAAGCGATGGGGAGGAACTAAGAGGTGCTCATTCAGGTCCTTGGAGCACACTTTGGCTACCCCCTCCATGATTACTCCTACTATGTGTCACCTTCTCAGTTCATTCTGCATAACCCGCTGCACAATGGAGGAGATGGTGAGGCTTAGACACCTTTGTATGTCCCTTTCTCTTGTACTTAAAATTGTCTTTGTGAAATGACAAAGGGGAGGAATTAATGTGTTGAATGGGCTAGTTTCTAGGGGGTGTGTGCCTATATGTAGGGGTGCATGAGAGTTAAGTCATCTCTTAGACTAAACTATGTAATTTTGCTTCAATAATGAGAATGACTAACTTAGATTGTCAATCTCTAGTTGGCCATAGGTCTTCGTGACAGCTTTCAATGTTTATGGACTAACCTTGTGTAGGATTGTAGAGCAATGAAGACACAAGGACTTAAAGGCTAGAGCTTGAGGACCTGAACACTTGAAGATTTCAAACACAAACTCGAAGAATGCTTCATAAGGATTGACACCAATAACGTAGAGAGTTCACAACACATTGGAGTTGTCAGCATCAAAAGGGGGAGTATGTTGAACCGTGTTTTGATGTGACAACACTACAAACTCTAACTAAATCATAGTAGTCCATGTATATTTACAAGGAATCAAGATCACCAAGATTCGAAGGTTGGAGAAGAAGTCTATGAAGTTCGGTTGCTACTTCAACAAAAAATTCAGCAGCCGTATGACTGGGAGTTTAGCAGTTTAGCTCTAATGTGTGCAAATCAAAGTTCGATAGACATTTCGGTTATGTGTTCAGCACTCAAAATTCAAGGAGAGAAACCCTAAGGCTAATGTGGAAGACTTTAGCAAGACTTTGGTTTATGTTCTGCCAATAGAACTTAAAGGAGGAAGAGATAATGTGCTCTTAAATGAGACTTTGGTAGAGCTTTGGCAACCAAAATCCATATCAGGTAGAGTAAGAAGTTTGGTGGCACTTCAAGGGAAGCTTAAGTGAAATTTGACAGAGTCATCGGCAAGTGAAGCATAACCAAACTTTTCAGCTAGGGCAACTGTGTGTATTATGGTACGTTCGGTATAGACTTCGTCCAGTCATTTATCAGTTGATCATTCAAAAGTTGCCAAAACTAAGTGTTGGGAAAAATAACAAAATTTGGGAATCCAAAGTCTAAATGACTTCTATTATACAAAGGGACCTCCAAAGCTATAAATAGGGTTTTGGGAAGTGTGTTTTGAGAAACCAACGACCCTTATAACTCTTTTGGACCTCTTGGATGCTCAAGCTTTGTGTTTAGGATTGATCACTCCCTTTTGTTTAGTGATTTCATTGTGTAGAATCCCAGGAGAGAGCTAAATTGAGGTAAGGCTCAAGTATTTGATCTCAATTTGTAAATTTTCAAGGTGTTGGAAGTGTATATGAGCACTTGGCCAAGAAAAGAAAGGTGGATGCTTAGAAGAATCCTTTGACTAACGGTGTGAGTATTGCAAAGGTAGGATTAGATTCAGGTGGTGGTGGTCCAAGGGTGTTAGGAGCTGGTTGCAAGATTCCTTGGCACTTGATGGGTTCTTGAGAATGAAGGTTTGTTGGTTGCAAGATTCCTTGCTACTTGGTGCATTTGAAGGAGGGCTTGTCATAGCAAAGCTAAGAAGACCAACCGAACTAAAGGACTTGGTGAGGTAGAAGACAAGAGTAGGAGTTCAGAACCTTTTAAAAAATTCTTGTTTCTTCTCTCTCCCCTTCCTTCTTTGTGTGCTTATTCTCATTTTGTTTACTATGTTACACACTTTACTTAGTTTTCTCGTGTTTGACTTGATCGCTTTAGAGAACTAAGTAAATAAAGTTTAGGTTACTTAGAAACTTGAATGGATTAATTGATTCACCAAAGCAAGTATCTTTTTTGAGTTTGAACTTGTCACACACATAACTTGATTGTCTTGATCATCATTTATTTGTGCTTATTATGTTTATATTATTCATGTGTAATCATTTCCATTTAAGTATCCATTCTTATGATCTTATAAGGGTTTAAGTTTGTGGGGATCTAATAATTTGATTTGTGATCATAATTAGCTCTCACTCCCATAGCCCCATCAGATAACTTTCAGCAATAGACCCTTATGGACAACTCTTATTAGGTTGATGTTTCTTGAGGTTAAACAGGAACCTATCAAGAAAGAATTTTTCTTCATGGCTATAACATAGCTAAGCGTGTGTGTGTGTGTGTGTATACACGATACATCCAACAATAATGAATAGGGCCACATATCAATGTTTCACTGGCTAAATGGACAATAAGATATACCATCGCATTAAAGAAAGAAGGAAAGAACATTTTATCCATATAACATAGTGTTATAGCTATTTGTTGGTCTATAACCCTCAACTCGTTAACTTGTAATTCTAGAACATAAAGTTTATTGAAGAACTTGCACAATTCTATGGCCACCTTACTAAAATTCCTTGCTGTTGGACCCCTAAAAGGGACTTGCAATAGGTATTATGGATCTCTCTTAATCCAAAAGCTAGCTCAGGGAATAAGGCTTTCCCATTACCCTATATGCAAGTCACCAACACCCTCTACAACCGATGCGGATAAATCTAATAGCTCACCTTCACACATCAGGTGATCCCGAAATCATCATCGTCTGGTAATCTCCCCTTCATTAGACCAAACTCAAATATCATCGCCTACAAAAGTCCCCTTAAATCATCCCAAAATCATCATCATCTGGTATTCTCCCCTTCATTAGACGGAACTCACATATCATCACCTCGCAAACTCCCCATAATTCATCAAGTGGAACCCATGAAGGAAACTTCAACAATTGACGTCTCCCCTTCATCATACGGAACTCACATAAACCTGGCAAACTCCCCTTAAATCATCAGGGGAACCCATGAAGGAAACTTCCACAATTGACGTAGGTGAACACCAAAACCCACATGGCTCTGATACCACTATTAGGAACTCACATATCATCACCTATCAAAGTCCCCTTAAATCATCCTGAAATCATTATCGTGCTGGTAATCTCCCCTCCTTTATCAGATAGAACTCACATATCATTATTTAGTAAACTCCCCTTAAATCATCATGTGGAATCCACGAAAGAAACTTATACAATTGATATAAGCAAACACCAAAACCCACACGGCTCTGATACCAGTGTTAGGCCTTTTGGGCACCCAAAAGGGACTTACAAATGAGATATTCAACAAATTTTGTGACACATTCTTCTTAGTATGCATCAAATCAATATTGTGCACAACAAATTAATTTTCCAATAAGGAAATTAAAACGATAATTTTCTTCTGCCAATTAAAGAAGCGCGATGAACTAGTGCCAATTTTATTTCTCATTCTCTTAATTTATGAACTAAAGCTAGTCTTCCTTTTCTTCACATTATTCTCTATACTTTTATTCTCATGTTAAAACGAGATATCGATCAACAAAGTCACTACATCTGTTCATGACAAAGGCAATGAACTGGGGGAACCTACAAGTACTAATGGTACAAGAAGGACAAGCAAATTTTCCTTTTAGTATTCCATCCTAACAACATGACATGTAGGAAAATCATTTATAGTCCATAGTCGTAAGGTATGCAACTTGAAAATCACTTTCTTTGATGCATCATAAGTGTCTATTCTATTCTACCATAATTCTTTGAACTCATCAATCAACAATTGTAAACAAGTAGCTTGAAAAAAAACAATCGTAAATAAGCGTCTATCTTTTTACTTGTTCCATGAGGTCCATCAATCAATAAGTTAAGAATCATGTCGGTTAGTTTCATACACATTGCCACTTGCAGATTATATGAAATTGCAACTACAAGCCAAGTACTATGACTATTACCAATTTGTTGATAAAGGTTAAACCAATCACTTGCCAGTCTTAATCGCATGTTGTGTGATTCATTAGTTAGACATTGTCTATGTGTTGCCAAGGCTAATGCATCGATAAGATGCCCTTGTTTGTCATGCTTGATACATAGTTCATCATGCCACTGCATATTACTAGCAGCATGAGTAAATATGAACAATCTTTGTAACTTTGGAATCAAAGGAAAATAGTGAACAACTTTTGCATGTATTCTTCTATCACCATTTTCAATACTACTTTGTATTTTATTGTATTTCGTATCATTCATAACCAATTGTTGCCCATTATTTTATTTCTCTCCTACAATGATATAACACAAATATCATTTTATAAAAAAATAAATTGTTCCATCCTAAATTGTATAGAAGAGGGTAAACAAGATGGCAACTAATCATGCATATACATGATAACATTCTATATCCAAATGCCATAAAATACATTTTCTTTCAAGTGAAATATATATATATATATATATATATATATATATATATTCATTAATCATATTGATTCAAAAATACATTTTGGTACTTAATTTACACCTTCACCACTTGCTTGCCTTTTGAATCCTCATAAATATATAATCAATTACATGGTGTACAATAAAAGCTGCATTCAATAACAAAGTACATATATTGAATGTAAAATCAATAAACATAGTATTTTTATAGTAAATATCTGACATTTTACAACAACACATATAATAATAATTGAAAATATTAAAATTTGAATTAATATAATTTGCAATTTTTGAAATATATAATTAAGTTGTATATTACAATCAAGACTCCTTGAGTGAGAAGAACCACAAAAGAGGTGAGAAGTACACCGTTATATCCCTCACGATTACATCCCTGTTCAGACCACAAGTACTTAATTTTTTAAATATTTTCATGGAGGGGTATTATAATCAGAGTTCAACACATAAAATTAAAGATGAGAATCTACATGATAAACTTGATTTAGTATTTTGATGAACATACACATATATAAAATCCATATTGAAATACGGAACAACTCTTTGTTTCAAAAAAGAAAAAACCTTTTTTATCCAAGAGTTCAAGTAGAAATAAGATTCAGCATGACATAGTCCATCATCCAAATATTTAAATCACATACATATACAAAATTAGTAACTATTAAGAGAAACAACAATCAAAATAAAAAAATATTTTTATATCTAAAATTTTGATAAGCAACATATAAAGTAGAAATGACACAAATAAATACACACAAAATCAATGCAAACTATCATACACATTTATAAAAATAAAAAATAAAACAAGCCTCTTCCAATGCACAAATTTATACATTTTCATACTAAGTCGGGGGGTGTACGGGATGGCGATGGGGAAATGGATGGGCTGCCAAGAGGGAGAAAGAGGTAGGTGGTCAAGATGGGTTTGGGGGGTGCATGTGAGGGGAGGGGGAGAGAGATGCCAAGAGGAGGGGAGGTTGTCAGGCTGGGGGAGGGGAGATGTTACGATGTGGTACAGAGGTAGTCAAGGTTAGCAAGAGGGGGGAGGGGAGGCACTAATAGGAAGGAGGGGGTGTAATAATTAGTACTTTTACCATTATTACCCTAAACCTTATTCCTCTCATGAGAAAATAGACTCCATTAGTGAACTCTTTATTTTCAGCCCATAAAAATTTTTCTTTGTATATTTAGTCATGACTAATGCCAAATACTTATAATTTTAACTTTATGTGGTTGATTATATCAAGTATAGTCATGATAAATTGATGTCCAACACTCTATTATGTAAGGGCACAATTGGTCAAGTAAAGTTCTAAGGAATAAGTAAATAAACATAATAAAAGCTATTGTGAACAAACTTGTAACAACCTGCCCTAACCGGCCGGGGGTTACTCAAAAAGATAAATGAGGTACACATACATGCTAGAACATGAATTGTAATACGACAAACAAGTCTAGAAATTTATAAGTAATAAAGATAAATCATGTTCTGATAGCATGTGACAATACATAAAAATAAAGTCCCACAATCTCTGACTGTTTCCCATAGCCACATTTATAACATGAGAATAAAAGAAAGTTCAATTTATTATCAATTCACTAAACCTTGGTTGGTAAAAGATCCACCAACCACACTTTTAGTCTTCAGTCCAAAGCTGCTCACTTGTGGAGGCAATTCCTCGTTAGTGATAAAACCACTAAGTCACATAATTAAATGAAACCAGTCAATATAATCCCTATTATCATTTTTCGAGACTTTTAGTTATTATGAGACTATGCTGAGCTCCACTTATGCTAGGAGGGATGGCCACCCCATCCAGCTCCAATCCCATGCATACGCACACATGCTACATGGCCCACGACCTGTAGTTATCGATATTTGCCATTGACTCACCCTCTAGGTATCACAAGTGCATAATGAGCCGTCTTGCACCACTGCACCTATCACCCCTTTCAACATGGGAGCAGGTATTCAATCTTTCAGGGAGTGCTGCCCTATGTCTAAGTGTGTCGACCTTGGTTGCGCTCGGTGCATGGTGGTCGGATATGAACTCAAGTCAACCAAGACTCCCATATAGTAATTTTAAAGGGTGTGACCCTGTGTTGGACTGAGTGAATTTGTAAGTGGACCTGCAACTGTGACCAACGATACTAATCTGAACGAGAACATAAAATTATATATAAGTATAATTTTATTTGAGTAGAAATGCATGCAACTAAATGACTATTATATATCATTATTAAAATTCGACAACATAAAGCATACAACATTTAATAATATTAAATATTAATTTCTCAACATTTACAACAAGTCTAGTGAGATAATTAATTATTCATGTGACATAATCATTTAAGTCATATTTTACATTTTAAATTAATTATTTAAATCATAATTCACACTTCACTAATGACAAAATAATTATTTACTTATACACAAGTATTTAATTAGTATTATTAGTATAGTTTCCTTTGAGATGATAATTACCTAACCACCATCTTGATGATTTAGTTTACGATTTTAATCTTTAATCACTATCATTATTAACAGTAATTTAATTAATTAAAGTCTAATTAAATTATTTAAAATGATTTGTATTATCTTAATTTAAAGATATTACTAATGCAATTATTTTAAATTATTCAACTCAATAAAGGTTCAGACTTTATTTATTTTCATTATGCTATTTAGGTTCAACGCTTGTGATTTTTACACGATTATAGCTTAATAACCCATTTTCTACTTTACGGACTCGATATTAAAATAATCACTTTATTTACCTAGTATTAAATTTAATATGGTAAGGGTGAAATCTTTATTTCATTAATTACTTATAACCATTCGATTTAAATTAATAGCTTATAATACACCAATTAATTTTTAACTGTTTACCATTACCATATTTTTATTACTCATGTCGATTTCGTACAATAATTAATTAGTTTTACCAATTGTAACCCATAAGCATTAGAATAATAATTTTTAAAGATTTATTATGAGTTAGTATTATTTTTTAACTCAAACTGCGTTGAGTCATGTAATATTTACAAGTTTACCCTCTTCTTCTTCCCCAACACTCTTCTCTTCTCCTACCTTGATCTGGGCACAAAAATAGGTCTGACCTTCATGCACCTAGCCTCAAAATAACTACTTTCTCACACCTTGCTCCCTTGTTGGTAGCTCTGGTCGGCCTGAGCCCAGATTCGACCACCATGTGCTGTAACGCAATCGGGGTCAAGGTATTGACTCAGTCTAACACGGGGCCGCACCTTTAAAATTATTATGTGTGTCCGTATAATTATTTGAAATGTTATATTTTTCCAAACTGGTATAATTATATAAAATATTGTATTTCCCCAAACTGGTATTACTATATGAAATGTTGTATTTTCCCAAACCGGTAGCCTTGTCGGCACTAATATCAGAATGAGTTGGGAGACAATTTCTAATCTCAGAATAAACTGGGAGACCATGATTAATCGCAAAATGAATTGGGAGACCACCTAATCTCAGAATGAGCTGGGAGACAATTTCTAATCTCAGAATAAACTGCGAGACCATGACTAATATTAAAATGAATTAGGAGACCACTTAATCTCAGAATGAACTGGGAGACAATTTTCTAATCTCAGAATGAACTGAGAGACCATGACTAATCTCAAAATGAATAAGCTCGGAGACCATGGCTAATCTCAAAATGAGTTGGGAGACCACCTAATCTCAGAATGTATTGGGAGACGATTTCTAATCTCAGAATGAGATGCAAGACAACTTTTACTAATCTCAGAATGACCTGAGAGACAAATTACTAATCTCAGAATGATCTGAGAGACAAATTACTAATCTCAGAATGACCTGAGAGATAATTACTAAAGACTTGTGTAATAATAATAATAATAACGAGTCAAATGATAATAAGGATTATATTGACTTGTTTCATTTAATTATGCGGCTTAGTGGTTTTATCACTAACGCAGAATTGTCTCCGCAGGCGAGCAGCATTGAATTGAAGAATAGAAGTGTGGTTGGTGGTTCTTTTACCAACCTAGGTATGGTGAATCGATAATAAAAATTGGACTTCCTTATTATTCTCTTGTGTTATAAATGTGGCTATGGGAAACGGTCTAAGATTATGGGATAGCTATTTTATATTTTAGAGAACTTGATTTATTGTTATGATTTATATTATATGTTGCGAGACTTATTTGCTGTATTTAAATTTCATATTCTAGAATGTTACATTTACATTAACTATATTTTTAAGTAACACCCGGTCTGGTTCGGGCAGGTTGTTACATTCACAGGTTTAACTTGCTCACTTACACAAAAAGTAATTTGGATTAGAACTTGTTATGCTTCACATACACACACACACACACAAACAAATGTTCTTCCTTATCAATTTGTCCTATCTATTCTTAATTGTGCTTACTTGCTAATCATATACTTAAGCTAAATTTGTTTTTGCATTATCGTCCATTCTTGCAATTTGTATAAGGCCCTTAATGATTGTGAAGATTTAACTATTTATGTTAAGTATCAGTAACTAGCTCTCTCCCACATTAAGTGTACATCGCCAATGCCTACTGTTGCGACGCCTTCGCAAGCACCAACTCTTAAGTTTGTGATGCCATGTTCTTCTAGCTCATATTTGATGGCTGGAGCTCCACCTCTGCTACTTCCATGCTGGTGACACTTGCTCCTTCAAGTAATTACCGTCCCGTAGATGATGACTTGATGACCACCTCCTCCCCCAATGGCAGTGTCACTTCTCATTAATAGCAACACATTCCAGCAGGTGACAACTCCTTGCTTTACAAGCATAACAGTGCCAATGCCTCCTGCTTTTGTTACTTTTATTTCCATCATAGACCATCTATTTGAAGGTGTTCCATTAGGATGCTACCCAGATCGGCCATGCTTGAGGACCTGTTGATGCGTGAGAGTAGGGCGTGGGTGTGGTTGTGGTCACTATACCAAAAGAATGGGGAGGGAGAAGAGAGGATCCTTGCTACGATATATATAGCTTGAGGTCCAGCTTATTGATTGGTCTGACATGGTGGCTTGCTTTGTTCAGTTTATGATAAACATGATGACGTCAATATAGGAAAGAACTGACTATAAATACTTAGCAAATGAGTTAACTCCCTACAATACTTAGACCTTCATAAGATCGCAAATGAATAATTAAATCAGAAATAAGTTAACTACAATGAAAGGATACTCATAAATAGATGATCAAAATAATCACAAGTGAACGAGTAAGACAATTTATAATGAATCCAATTAAGTCTAGTATGTGAGTCAACATAAGTTCAAACTTACAAGTCAAACACAAAAGAACTAAGTGAAGTATGGAAGAATACAAATCAAATAAAAATGATGACCACAAAGAAAGAAGGGAAGAGAAAAGGCACAAGGAATTTTTAAGAAGTTCCAAACTTGTACTCCTTTGTTTTAGCTTACAAAGTCCTTTAGTGCATAGGTCTTCGTAGTTTCATTATAGCAGGCAACTTATACAATTTACTACAAAAAATAAGACCTCTTTTACAAGCACCAAGTGTCAACAAACCCTTTACTTACAAACCATCCTTATCAAGCACTCCTCAAGCGCCAAGGAAGCTTGCACTCTCATCACGCTACGAGCCACCAAAAAGCCTTCCTTCTCCAACGCTTGAGTATCAAAGAACTTTCCTTATTACGCACCTCCCAAGTGCTAACAAATCTTGCAACCAGCGCCAAACACATTTAGAGAAACTACCACTTGAAACTACACCTTCATACGCTCCCCATAATTAGGGAGTTTACAAATTAGTTCAATTACACTTGAGCAAAGCCTCACAGAAGGGTCTCTCTTTAGATATACAATCAAAGCTTAGAAATGCAAGCGAATAGGTAAAACTAATCCTAATACAAGCTTGAGTTTCTAAATTTTTTAAGAAATTTCTAATGGTTCAACATCATCAAAGGTGTGTCAAAATATTTTTCCCATAACCCTATTTATAGGTTTCTAATACTGCTTTCAAAATAGTAATCATTAAAATTTAAATATCTTTCTTTTACTTTTCTAAACAGCTAGTTTTTGACAACTGTATTATAAGGATTGGCTGACAAATAATTGACTGAACGACTGCTAATTGTTTATTTAAAACTAGTTGCGTTAACTTCGGTTGTCTAACACGCGATCGAAGCATTGGAAGCTTCGCCAAAGTCTCCTCAACTTCAACTCCTTATTTGCCACGTCAGCCCCTGCTGATCCAATTGAGGATGGCATGGAAGTTCACTTAACCAAGTTATTTGGGTTGGTTTTACGAATCAAAATCAAGTTTCAATCTATGCTCTTATAGCTCCCTCACCACGAGGTCCATTTGAACTGAAAGCATCCCTACAAAAGACTCCTGAGTCCTATGCGCCCCACTGATTGGTTATATACGATTTGTCGGTCTAATATTATCTAGGAGAGACCTATTCTCACAAAGTCTCTGGAGATATACTTTTGCACTTGTGCTTTCCTGAAGCTGTATGGTCATGTTATTTCAAGGGTAGATGAGGGTTTTTTAACTTGAATTTTATTTATCTATCGTAGAGATTATGAAAACACTTCATTGTAATATGATTAATTTGCACCACGCAAAATTATCACTAGAACTGGCACTAGAGATATTATTCTTAATTTTTTTAGTAAATTAGGCCTATATTGAAGTTGTGCGAGTGGTATGTAACTCTGTGTATGGTTGAGGAACACAAGATGCACAAGGTACAGTTGCCGAGAGTTTGCTGACCTAGACCTCACTAAGCGTAAATTATCTCATTTGGAGGGTAATCTTAAGCAGACGTAGTTTAAAAATATCTTTATACATCCCTTTAATCCATAGGTAAACTTGAAGCAACCAGTCTGGAGTTATAGTAGGCCATCCGCGTCCCACCCCTTACCAAACCCATACCAGCGCAAGCCTTTGCGCAGAATTGCCTCTTTTTACCTTGTCAACCAACTCCCAACGAAAACTCTTTGAAGTTTTAAATTCAGAAAAAGATTTTTTGGCCACCAGTTGGGCCGTTTCTGCACTCGCACACTAGTTGGGCCATTCTGATAAGGGCGGCCCAGATTTGCTTGCTTCCAACTTCATCTAATATAAAACGGACATCGTCCACCTCTCTTGCCTGCCCAATCCAGCTCTCCTACGTACCCCAACGCCATCCTTGCTCCCTTCTCTGTGCCGGTCCCTCCATTTGGGCCGTTTGGTGGCCTCATCCTCTCCCAGTGCTAGGTGGTTAGGTGTGGAGAGTTGGGTTGGTAGCCATGGCGGTGCCCGAGTCAGTGCACAGGAGCCAGAAGTGCTAGGCTGTCCTCTCTTTCGACCACATTCGTCTGTTTATGTTTGATATCCCGAAATAAAAATTTTGGCCCTAACAGTTTTGTAGATATATTAGCATTTTGTACGGAAAATTACGTTTAAAGGAGTCATCTTTCAATCTGGGCACACAGGAATCATCATTTATGATTGATGAGCTATCCTCTTTTCAAACATTAACTTGTAGACAGAGCTCCCAATTGTTCACTTCGAGCAGGATCCTCCAAAGATGCATTTACACATCTACCCTGTTATTTTAAAACCAGGTTGATAAAAGCAGTTTTCAGATGACTGCATAGATGAAATTTTAAAGAATATTTTCCCCTCTGCTCCTCTTGATCCTTCTATGAAAAGTGGTTTATGGAGAATATGAAATAATAATTTGCCTCTTGGGAAACTATGTGAAAGGGATTGTATTTGTTGTATCACTTTGATACAGGTAAGTCTTGTATAATGGATATTGAAAAAATTAAATATAATAACTAATTATATTTCTGTATTTGTGAAGGTCAGAACCGATAAAAAAACTGCGCAAGGATTTTGATTAGGGTGCTACACAAACCCCTGCCCGTGTGAATATATAGGAAAGATGAGGAATGAAACATGGGGAAAGGATTTAATCTGAACCATTAATTTTATTTGACGGTTCTGATTTCTTGGTAGCGCAGGATGCCAGCTGCAACCAAGTCCAGGCAATTGCCCCTCTATAAAATTTTTTTCCTCTGAACATGACTGTACTTCGAAGTGCCATCCGTGAGATGAGGAAAATAATCAATTCAAGGGAAAGAAAGAGCTCTGCCAATACATTACTTTTATAATCCATTTCAGATTTATTTTTGGATAATATTGCTTCCATTCTCATGTTTCATTTTTAGCAACGAAAAGAACATAAATGACAAAACTGCAGTCAAACAGAGAGAATGTATGCTTCAACACTAGGGACATGAAAACCGAAGACAGTGAGATAAGTCTCCTCGTTCCCGCTGCTTTCCGAACTCTCATGTTCCCATTCATCGATCACAACGTCCTCCACCACCGGCGACCGGCATAGGGGACAAGAAACTCTTGCCGGTGGACGTAGCCATGAATCCAAACAATCCTTGTGGAATATGTGGTTGCATCTTAATCTCCTCACCATATCTCCTTCCATGAATTGACACAAACAGACGGAGCAGTCTCCCAGGTCAGCCCTTAGCGGTCCGCCGGAATGAAGCGTTGCCGGCCTTGCCTCGTCCAGTGCCTTCATGAACATGCCTAACGTTTGCTCGGTTGGATCACTTGGAACGAATCCAATCCGTTTTACGAGTAAGCACAACGCGAACCTCACCAGAAGCAAAGCATCAAGGAGAACCATATGGAAGAAAAAGAAGGAGCATGTGTAAAGTTGGGAGAAAAAGTTAGTGAGGGCAGCCATACTCTACCTTACATGACAATCAGCAGCTGCTTTAAAGCAACTCGGGAATGCGGCTCATAGTGCTATATTATAGTTATATTTAAATATAAATTTTACTGGTACATATCCGCACATGTGCAGACTTAGATTAAACGCGTAGAACTATCACAAATATATATAATTGAAATTTTAGCAAATTTAGAAATTCTACTTTTGAATTCTTATCCAACTAAAAGTACAATTGTATACTCATATAAGTTTTACGAATTCTTTTATTGATAATTTTTATATTATAAGAATCATATATTATTGAAAAATATATGGTTATTTTTATTTTTAATGTCTTACTTTTTTTAAAATTATTTATAGTATATATACACATACTATACATACATACATATATATATATGTACATATATATATATATATGCACATATATATACATATACATATAAATGTTATGAATTCCGGATTATTTTATGACAATAAGTCTATTGATGAATAGAATAAATATGGTTAATCAGAATATCAGATACTTACTATATTACATAATATGTTAATGTATTATACAATTTGTAAAACTGCAAACACTAGTGATAAATAAATAGCTGAATTTATTGTTGCTAGATTTTCAGGTATATTAAAGGTTTGGTAGAATCATCACCTTCAAACCTATCCAAAAAATTGAGATATTAGGAGCTACAAAGTTAAACCCTAATACGAATCAAATAATAGAAGACGCAGTATATACTTTAATATTAACAATATTACATCATTTTAAAAATCCTAATACTTTAAAGAAAAGAACACAAGAATTAATGAGTTTAACATGTCCCTCATTAACTCATTAAAGATGGCATAAGGATACTTTTTAAACATTATTATTCCAAAGAGACGACTCTAGTTCAAATTTTTGAAAAGAACCTCTATTTATAGAAACAGTTAGAACTAAATTAAGAAATTAAAATAATTGAACGGTACCATATGGATCTTTTACTTTTAGCAAATTAATTAGTGAAGTAGTAATAGAAGGTTTAAGCCTATGTAATGACTTAAATTTTAAAAAACAGCTTAAAAAATAAAAATTATTAGGAAAGAAAGAATTGAGTGAATTTTGTAAACAATTTGGAACTCAAGTTTCCCCAATTATTCCTCCTGAACCAAAAATTTTTAATAAAAAGCCCTTTATTAGAAAAAGATTAAGATCTATGATAAAAAAGGAAATTAAAGATAAAGGTAAAAAAGTTGTTACTAGGAAATCTCAAGAGAAAACTAGTAAATTTAGACCAGTTGTATGTTGGGACTGTGGTCAGTTCGGACATACAAAAAATCAATGTAAATTACAAAAGAAAATTAAGAAATTAAATATTCCTGATGAAGAAAAAGAAGGTTTAATTTCTTTATAAGAAGATATAAGTGATACATTAGAATATGAAGCTTTAGAAATAGATGAATCAGATTATGTAGACAAAGATTCTACTACTACATCTTTTGATTGTGAATGTAATGATATTGTTGATACTTGTAATGCATTAAACAATTTAAGTATTAATGTTATTAATACACAAGAATCATTATTATTAGATATAATTGATAATATTTAGGATAAAACCCAACAAAGAACTTTAATTGAAAAGGTTATAGCTTCAACTAGGGAAAATAAATTGGAACAAAAAATGGAAGCTATGGTTTATCCCTCTTATTCTATGACAGAAGTTCTGGATAGAATGAAAAGGAATATCTTGTTACTTTACCAGACCTTCATCATGAAATAAATATACTAAAATCAAAAGTAGTAAAGTTAAGAAAATTTGTAGAAGTATTAGAATTAATAAATGACAATAAAGATAATGAATCTCATAATAATGAAGATTTAAAAATCTTTGAAGATTCAAAGTTACAAATAGGAGAAACTTCTCGGTCTCAAGATTATTTAAATGTTATTGAACAAACTATTTCTAGGAAATATATATTAAAAATCAAAATAATCCTTGATAAGAAAATTACATTATAAACTTTAGCTTTAGTTGACACTGGAGCTGATAGGAATATAATCTGCGAAGGATTAATTCCTACTAGATATTATAAGAAAACTAAATAAGCTTTATCTACTACTAATGATCAAAGATTAAAAATTAAGTATAAATTACTACATATAGTAGTTTGCATAAATGATACATGTTTATACTTAACTTTTATATTAGTTCAAGATGGAGGATCTAAAGTAATTCTAGGCAATCCCTTTACTGCAATCATTGAACCGTTTACTATTAATGATATTGGGATCCATACTAGATTTAAAGGTAAGGAAATTACTTTTAATCTTGAATTTTCTACACATTAAGCACAAATATCAAATTTAAAAGAAAATTCATTTCAAAAGAATAAGCATATAATTTTTTTGCAAGATGAAGTTAGGAGTCTAACTCTTGAAAAAGATTGGCTTCTAAAGAAATTTTAAATAAAATTGAGCAAATTAAAAAATTAGTTGAAAATGATTGATGCAGTGAACTCCCAAGTGCTTTTGGGATCGTAAAACATATAAAGTCTCTTTTCCTTATGAAGATACATTTCATGAATCCCAAATCCCTACTAAGGCTAGGCAAATTCAAATGAGTAAGGAATTGTTTCATTTTACTGTCAACAAGAAATGAAAACTTTATTAGATAATAGATTGATTAGACAAAGTAATTCTCCGTGGTCTTGTTCAGCTTTCTATGTATATAAGGCATCTGAAATAGAAAGAGGTGCTCCAAGACTAGTTATAAATTATAAGCCTTTAAATAAAGTTTTGAAATGGATTAGATATCCTATCCCCAATAAAAAAGATTCATTAAAAAGATTATATAATGCCCAAATATTTAGCAAATTTGATTTAAATCTGGATTTTTGCAAATTCAGATTAAAGAACAAGATAGATATAAAACGGCATTTAATGTCCTTTTTGGTCAATGTGAGTGGAATGTAATGCCATTTGGTTTAAAAAATGCTCTCTCAGAGTTTAAAAGATAATGAATGATATTTTTAATCCTTATATGGATTATGTTATTGTATATATAGATGATGTTCTTATATATTCTAACTCTCTAGATCAGCATTTTAAGCATTTAAATCAATTTTATAAGATTGCTAAAACCAATGGAATAGTCTTATCTAAAAGAAGATGGTTTTAGTACAATCTAAAATAAGATATCTAGGCCATGATATAGAAAAAAGGTTATATTAAACCTATTCAACGAATAACTGAATTTACATCTAAATTTCTAGATTAATTATTAGACAAAAATCAATTACAAAGATGTTTAGGTAGTTTAAATTATGTATCAGATTTCTATAAAGAATTAGCAAAAGATTGTAAACTTTTATGGCAGAGATTAAAGAAAAATCCTCCACCATGGACTAATGCCCATACTAAGACTGTGCAGAATATTAAAACTAAAGTTAATTATCTTCCTTGTTTATCTTTAGCTAATCCTAAGTCTCTTAAGATAGGAGAAACTGATGCATCTGATCTAGGATATAAGGGCATACTAAAGCAGATATTAAATAACAAAATTGTTAGTATAAGATATCATCTCTAGGTTATGGAATCCCACTTAGGTAAAATATTCTACTATCAAAAGAGATTTTAAGTATTGTTAATTGTATATTAAAATTTCAAGACAATCTCCTTAATAAAAATTCTTCTATTATGAATTCGATTGTAAACTGCAAAGATATCCTACAAAGATGTTAAAAATTTAGCTTCTAAAAATATTTTTACTCGTTGGTAGAGCTTTACCTGCTATTTTTTATTTTGATATTGAATTTATCAAGGTAGTGCTAACTCTCTTCCTCACTTTCCTCACTACGCAAATTTTTGCAGCAGGTATAGTTATGAGTAAAGGAAAAGGCAGATTAATCTTCCACCTCGTATAAAAAATATCCAAGTTATGAGAAAGACTCTATGGCATGATGATACCAAACCCAATGCTCCAACAAATTCCTATTGCATATTAAGTCCTTATATTCAAAAGACAAACACCTTGCATGTTTGTTTTCTTGATCATACTCTTGAAACTTTGCAATAGGAGGACCCTACTCTCTTTGGCTAATCAAGTACTTCCACATCTATCTCATTTTCCTATCAATCCAGAAAGACTAGATACTATTTTTAACTTAGATGTCTGGAAACCCATTCTTGTGAAATTACTCATAAGTTTCGTGGAGAGGCTTGTTAGCTCATCAAACAGTATTTCTAGATCGGTTTGAAACATCCATCATTTATTGATAATTATTATTAAGAAAGTTATTAGTATGAATGAATATTAAAATCCCAATGCTATGAGAAAATTATCTGATAATATGCTCCCTCATGGTATTCCAAATGAATATAATTATTGGGATTACGTTGAAGCCTTTGATAGAGTATTATTATATAAAAATAATTTTGGTCAACAATCTGGGTTTATTAGAGTCAATCTTCCACCACTTTCCCCAATCCCTTCTTGGTTTATACAATGGTTAGGAGACTTTGGCCCTGAGGGTCACTTTCTTCCTCTTTTTATTCAGAAACAATATAAATTATTTCAAGAAAGAATTGATCCAACTTTAGGGTATGTTTTTTTCTAGTTTATAATTTCCTATAAAATTCCTTCGATTATGTCCTGGAATTTTTGCTTTCATTATGTGGATTATGGGCACTTTTACCTCCTCTCTAGCCAATAAGATATACATTAGATGGTGGGATAGGTTTAATTCTCCCATTTCATTATATGGGTGACGCAATCCTTCAAAAAGAAATGACGTGGCAAGATAAGGCTGACATGGCAGATTACATGTTGATGTGGCAGATTGCATGTTGATATGGCAGATAAGATGATGTGGTAGATAAGATAATGATGTCTGGGATGACATGATGATGATGTCAAGCATGACATGAGCTGACATCAGGTATTTGATTATGATCTTTGAGCAGTTTCCGCAGGTGAGGTATTTGGTGAAGAAGAAAGAGCAAATGGCTATACAGTTGAACTTGCTGGCTGGGCAAGAGATGTTTCAGATCTTACAAACATGGCTTCAGTAGCTGGTGTATCAAATGTTGTTGGAAAATATCCTATATAGGAAGCATTTTGTTGTTAGCTGGATAGGTGACTGACTACAATATTCTAATATATGACCTGCGTTTCCACAAGTAGAACATTAGAAGTCATGTGTATTTAACTCTAGTTGACCATAGCCTCCAATAATAGGCGTAGATGGAGTGGCCACAAATGTAGTGAGAACATCATCAATATCTTTCTGACTCATATGTATTGGAGAGTCAGGAACTTCAACCTTTGGAGTTACAGGATATGGCTTTGAAACACAAATGTCCAACGTATATGCTAGGCGGATTACATCATCTTTAGCCATCATGGGATTATTTGTGGGTACACAGCTAACACATTGATAGTTACTAGTAGTTGTTTGGATGTAGAAGCAGACTCAAATGCAAATGTTGAAACTATTTTTGGAGTATTAGCTTTGGAAGATAAAGACACAGCTTCTGCAAACAATGCTTTCTCTTTTTGTTTTGAAGGATTCGGTCACCCATATAATGAAATGGGAGAATTGAACCTATCCCAGCATCTAATGTATATCTTATGGGCAAGAGAGAGATAAAAGTGCCCATAATCTTCCACATAATGAAAGTAAAAATTCCAAGACATAATCGAAGGAATTTTATAGTAATTATAAACTGGAAAAAACATACCCGAAAGCTGGATCAATTCTTTCTTGAAATAATTTATATTTTTTAATAAAAAGAAGAAGAAAGTGAACCTCAAGGCCAAAGTCTCCTAACCATTATATGAACCAATAAGGGATTGTGGAAAGTGGTGGAAGATTGACTCTAATAAACAGAAGTGTTGACAAAAATTATTTTTATATAATAATACTCTATCAAAGGCTTCAACGTAATCCCAATAGTTATATTCATTTAGAATACCATGAGGGAGCATATTATCAGATAATTTTCTCATAGCATTGGGATTTTCATATTCATTCGTACTAATAACTTTCTTAATAATAATTTTACTATAAATGATAGTTGTTTAAAACTAATATGAAAATACTGTTTGATGAGCTAACAAGCCTCCGCGAAACTTATGAGTAATTTTACAAGAATATGTTTCTAGAAATATAAGTTAAAAATAGTATCTAGTCTTTCTGGATTGGACAGGAATATGAGACAGATGCAAAAGTACTTGATTAGCCGAAAGAGTCGGGTCCTCTTGTTGCAGAGTTTCAGGAGTATGATTAAGAAAAACATGTAAGGTATTGTCCTTCGAATATAAAGACTTAATATGCGATAGGAATTTTTGGAGTAATGGGTTTGGTATCATCATCATGCTCAAAGTCTTTCTCATATATACATACATATATATTTATTATATATATATATATATGTATGCATGTATGTATGTATGTATATGTACACACATATATACATATACATAATCATATATATATATACATACATACATACATATATATATATATTATTTATATAAATATTAAAGAGAAAGTTTTCTTCACCAAAGGGCAGGAATGAAGTTTCGACTCAGTTCCTCCTCTTTAAGATTATCGTATCGTTTGAACACAGCAAATATTTAAGAATAAGTTTGATAAGCATGGGAACATCATGAAGAAGAAAGCTAGGTTGGTCGCCCAAGGTTATAGCCAAGATGGCTAGACTCAAGTTCATCTAATTGTTGCTTCTCTTTGCTTGTCATCACAACTTCACCTTACACTAAATGAAAGTCAAAATTGTCTTTTTGAATGGCTACATAAGAAGTCAATGTGAAACAACTACCAGGATTTGAAGATTTGAAGGAACCTAACTATGTCTAGATGCTCAACAAAGTATTGTATGGTCTCAAACAAGCTCTAAGGGCATTGTATGGAAGACTTAGAAAGTTTCTTATCTCATAAGGATTCTCTAGAAGGAAGATAGACACCACCTTGTTCACAAATGGATCAAAGGACAAGGTGCTAGTGCTGCAAATTTATGTAGATGACATCATCTTTGGCTCTAAGAACTTAAAGCTTTATGAAGAATTTGCTCATTTTAGTAGCAAAGAATTTGAGATGAGTATGATGAGAAAATTGAACTTTTTCGATAGACTCCAAATCAAGCAATCTATTAAAGGAATCTTTATTAGTCAATCCAAGTATGCTTTAGAACTTATTGAAAAATTTGGATTGGACAATGCTAAGGACTCCAAGTTTCCTATGAGCACCGCATGCAAGCTTGACAAGAATGAAGAAGGCACACCGGTGGACCAAAGGTTCTATAGAAGCATGATATAAAGCCTAATCTATCTTAGTGCAAGTAGGCCGGATATTATGTTGAGTGTGTGACTATGTGTTAGGTTCCAATCTTACCCTATGGAGTCACAGCCGAAAGAGGTTAAGAAGATTATTAAGTATGTTGAACATACTAGCAACTTTGGACTATGGTATCCAAAACAAACACACTTTGATCTTTGTGCTCATAATGACTCAGACTTTGTTAGATCAAAGAATGGTAAAAAAATTCTAGTGAAGTATGCTTATTCATTGGATCATGACTTGTATCATCAATGCGCTATGAGTAAAATTTGATCTCTCTCTCCACTGCCGAAGTGGAGTGCATCCTGGCCGGTCTTGGTTGTGGCAAAATCCTCTGGATGGAAAATACCCTTTGAGACTTTGGCTTAGAAATGAAGAGATTATTTCTTTATTGTAATAGTACAAGTGTAATTGACATTATCAAGAACCCACTCTAAAACAAAGCACTTTGAAGTTAAGTATCACTTTATTAGAGAGCATGTGTAAGAATGAGACGTAGACATCAAATATGTGCACATGGATCAACAATTGGGAATTATCTTCACAAAACCCTTAGGAAGAGAAAGGTACTCCAAGGTTAGAAATGACTTAGGCATTGTGCCCAATCCGCTTGAAATGTGAGTGCTTGCTACTTTTATATCACTTTCCCTTGTTATTTTTTATTGGTCTTTTTAAATGACAAAGAGGGAGAGTTAATGTATTGTGTGCGTATAAGTCTAGGAGGAGTATGCCTATGTGTAGGGGGAGCATGAGGCTTAAGTTATCTTTTGGACTTAAACTTTTCATTTTTTATGAATTAATGAAAATTTCTAACTCATTTTAGGATATCAATCCCTTGTTGGCCATAGGCTTCATAACATACTCATTATGGTATTAACATTTTTGCATGACATCTTGCATTGTTTTTGGATTAACCCTTATGTAGGTATGAAGCAATAAAAATGTAAGGACTACAAGGCTAGAGCTTGAGGACTTGAAGAATTGAAGATCTCAATGACAAGCGCAAAGAATGATTTATAAGGATTTCTGACAACAACGATAAAATTCACCACACATGGTAGTTGCATCATCAGATATAAGGAGATTATTAAACATTGTTTTGATGTGACAACAGTTCAAACTCTCCAAGTGTAAACATGGGACTCTCAAGCACCAAACATTGAAATGAAATCGTAAAGACCCAAAGAGAAGTTGAAATGTTATAAAATTAGGCAGCACCGTTGGTAGAGGCTTCAACAGCTGAAGACGAGGAGTTAGACCAACGAAGCGCAATGGAGGACTTCAGCACACACTTCGGCAGAGTGTTCAATGGCTAAAGAGAAGATGAGGAAACACCCTAAAGCTAACATGGAGAACTTTAGCAAAACTTCAAGAGATGTTTGGCCAACCATTCTTCTAGTTGTGAAGAAGGGGAGATAAAGGTGTGAACAACTTCACCATAAGCATCGACAATCGATCATCACATCGGTCATTTATAGTAGCTTTGGAAAGCTCGAGTGGAGATTTTTGGCATATATCTTCAGCATCGAAAGAGGAACTGAAGACTGTGGGTAGTTAAAATGGAAGATCGGTAGACACTTTGATAGGTGATTTGGATGTCGATCATCATATAAACTTATGAAAACGAGCTATTAAAATACGCTATACTTTGGGGATTCAAAATCTAATAGATATTATTTTGGGAAAGAGGTTTCAAACCTATAAATAGACTTGGGGAGGTGTTTTGATAGACCTTAGTTGATATTGAATCCTTAGAACTCTTTTGGAAATTTTGGAATCTTAAGTTTACGTTATGATTGGCTTTACATATTAGCTTATATACTTATAATGATTGAATTGTGTAAATCCCAAAAGAGGGATGTAGTGAGGCAAGACTCAAATATCTAAGCTTGATTTAAAACTCCCAAGCTGCTTGAAGTGTTTGTAAGCACTTGGCCTAGAGAATGAGCGTGCCTGGATTGAAACCTCCTTTGGCTCAAGGTGTGAGCTTGGTAAGGAAGAGTGTAACACCCCATTTTTCAGTCTAAGAGCGGACCGAAGTATGATGCTATAAATTGAAAACCTATTTCATTAGATTACACACGTACAAACTTTATAGAATTGGATCTTAACCTTCGAGGATGCTTAAGACAAGCAACCTTATAGGATTTTATAACATATACATGTTGATTCATACTAGCATAGAAAGACTTTTAAACTTAAGTATACTATATGATTACCACTAGCCACAATAAAGGCAAAACCTCCCCTACGACTATGAGTTGTAACTTTAAAAACGTTGATAATCACTCTCAACTACAGAAGAGGCGTGCCCCTGCTACAGTTTTGAGGTTGCATGTTGTGACATGAACCTTTATTAGTAATTAGTTCAAGTGATTAGTTACATTATTTAATTTCTTACATGCGGATAAATGCAAAGAATTTATACAATGGTCATGGTTACATGTTCCACATACCTGACATGTATGAGAAAATTATAAAATAATTAAACATAGCATTATCAGATGGCAGGGCATCAAACCCTAACACCCAGACTTTACATGGGTCTTTAAGTAGTGTGAACCATATGCTCTTCCTACCCACGTTTCTTTATCACACACATACAGGTACAACAAATATGTTTCGTGTACCTAGTAAGTTCCCCATTGTGTTATGAGACTTTGAGGCTTATTGTTAGAGTGTCCGAAAGTGTGTCTGCCCCACAATAATAATGTAATGAATGATATATAAAATACACATGCACAATAATAATTACTTAACTTATCCTGAAACAAACGAAGTTCATATAACTTCATCACTTATTCTGTAACATACTACATACCAATTTCATATTACATCAAATCGGTAATCAACACTAATACAACACAAAATACCTTGCCATGAGCCTTTTAATCCATCCACCTATGCCGGTTAAAAAGACTAATCACCTACATATATTAGAGAAAAACGTGAGCAATAAAGGAATTGATTACTGCTTTTATAGAGAATAGGAATATAGCATTAGTAGAAAATGAGTATCTAAATACCCATGAAAAGTTGTAGAAACTCCCAGAATCATATAGGGTGGTAAGCGAAGGCTGATGCTACCACATATCATATCATAATTGCTTACAAAGAGGCATCTTACAAACATATAAACATTCATATATTGTTTACGCTCTCACATCTTCTATATATCACCCGCCATAACACTCGTGTGGCTCTGACCAATGTGCCATAATTTTCAGAAATACGCTGCATTCACAGTACCCTACATACATTGCACCACTTAAGGGTAAAAGGGGTACTAGTGTAATTTTGCATATCTCCATACTGTTCACTCTCTTATTTGTGAAATCTATAAAAAAATGTTTGTACTTATATAATAGGATTAGGGAAGAGGCTTGTATCATACATTTCTGAAGCTTTAGTTCAAAACTAACAAGGGATCTCATCCTTGTAGTTTTAATAAACTTACGATAAAATGCAACTAAATGGCCTGATATTAGAAAGATCCGATAAAAATGCCGCTGACACCATCCTATTGTTAAAACATGATTAAATGTGACACTCAAAAGCCAAACATAAGGGTGGAGCAAGAGAGTCCTACGAACTTGTATGAGTGGAGCCCCGTGTACTAAATCGACGAGCTTAACCTGCGTAACAGAACAAAAGATGGAATCTGAATCATAATTGGATCATGCCAACATAGAAGATGAGACAAAGCCTCCCACACATGCACAAAACTTAATTAACTTACTTATTTTGCTTAATGATAGGTTAAACCTCATTAGGTAAATCAATTTAATGTTTGGGGTTACAAGTCTACTTAATGAATGATTTTTTGTACTTAAGGTTTCATCGTTGGACTTAACCAGATGAATTTTTGGATAGACCAAATGGTATTTGATTAAGTTAAAATTTGAATTTTTAGTTCTAGACACCTTAAGGGTCTGTCATAAATATTAACAAGTGATAATTCATGGACTATCATGTTAATTGGGGTTAATTAAGGTCGATTTAATGTGTTATAAATAGTACCCTACGACTGCATAGCAAACTTCAAAATTTTGGCCCATGGGCCTGAGAAGTCCAAATAGACTTGGGTTAATTGGAATAGTTATAGAATACTTGAAAGTTTATCCCATTAACATTTCAGATCCAACTACCTGTGTAATTAGCGGCCGAGGTAATTTATCTAATTTTGAATGCTGATTTAGTGATTTCTATAATTTACCCAACCATGGTAGAATTAAAAAATTCTACTGAATTACCTAATTACCCAAATGCTCTGAAACTTTCCAAAAACATTATTAGCTCACCTATTAAACTATATAATTTATTTAATAATTTTTCATAAATAAATATATACTTCATAGATTTTTCAATTGAAATCATAGAAGAGGATTATGAACCTAGTTCTTGTTCACTCCAACAATTTGAGACAATTAATCCACCAAGATAAATTTTGTTTAACTTAAAAATTTATAGGTTTTTAGTATACAGTTAGTGAGTTATTATATCATTTTTATGGATTTTTATGTTGTCTTATAATAGACCTAACACCTAGCTCATCACAAAATATAAACAAACATAGCAGAACAGAACATGTACACATTATGGTTAACAATATTGTTCAGACCTTAATTAAGGTCATTTTAGCTTATAAAATTTATGAGATAATTCTAATATCAAGGATAACAAATGAGTATCATGTAGATCATGAAATAAAAAACTACAAGTGATAAAAATTGTGTAAAAGGACGATTAGATCACTGGAACCTTGAAAGTTGCCACCTTCAGTTTAATTTTGAACCTTTTCATGATCATCTATGCCAAATCAGTCAATATACTCAACATATAACCTGTAGATCTATGTAGTGCAAACACAAAAAGACCAAGATCATAAAAACCAGACAAAAAAAACATGCGTTATGAATTTTATGCCAAACCAGTGCAGATCTAGATAAACTAATGATTTAGAAATCATAACTATTAATCTAGAAAATAAAATGACATGAAACCACTTCTCAATGATTTAGAACAGAAAGGTATACATGAAAAAAGTACTATAAAAATACAAAAAACTATACAAATAGACAAAAATTAAGAGAACTTTTTAACTAGAACTAAAAATGGAAAGAAATATACCACAAACAAGCCAAGGGGAGGTCACTTGGTGTTTTCCCACTCTAAGTCCTTCAACCTTTGGTTCAAAATGCTTAGAAATGCTCCACAACGCTGAGAAGAAGTGCAAAGAGGGATGAAATGGGTGGGAGGACATTGTGGGTGAGTGGAGTGGTTGGGTTAGAGTGAAAAGGTGAGGATGAAGGTGGTTTTATAAAAAAAGATAGTGGTTGGTTAGGTGATGTCATAGGCATGGATGCCGCACTTAATGAAGTGTGTTGGGATTTGAATTTTAAAACGAAAAATAGGAAAAGATTTGGTGATTTATAAAATAAATAAATAAATAAAACGAGGAAAATTTCCCAAAATTAAGCAAGTGACAGGCATAAGGGAGCTTCAATAGCGTCTTGGGTAGTCTTCAAACTTTGTCTGGGTGCAAGAGTGCTAGCATGATACCTTTTGTGTCCGGTCCTCATTTGCATAATTTTAGGCTTTCCATTGGAAACACGTGAAACAAACACTACCATAATTTATGAAAAGTGACTAGACACCAGGGGATGAGGTCCTAAGGTCTAACTAGACTCATCTCGACTAAACCGAATCATAAAAAAGGTAGGGCACATAACGGCCGACTGGGGCAACAAAGCCGAAAGAGATAAGGCTAGGGCAACTGATATATACCTAGACACCATACATAAATATGTGACAAAATGGCCGGGCAAGCAACTCGATTGGGTCACAACTAAACTGAAATTAAAATACTTGGCAAAAAGCCTGGGTTTGTAGAGAGCAAGCTTGAAGAGGCGATGCTCCTAGGGTGTTAGGAACCGCTATCAGGGTTAGCACTTGGTGCTAGTAGAAGACTTGTTGGAGGCTCCATAGGTGTTAAGAGTACAAGCTTCCTTGGCATTTGATGGATGCTCATCAAGGAGTCCTTATAGTTACTTGTAAGTTGTACAAGGTGGTTACCATAGTGAAGCTAAGAGGACCTACCCAACCAAAGGACTTGGGTGGGATAGAAGAGAAGAGTAGGTGTTACAAACTTCTTGAAAAATCTCTTATTTCTGCTCTCTTCTCTTCTCTATTTGTGTGTTTGTTTTCTTTATAATTCATTTTGCAAGACACTTCACTTAGTTCTCTTATGTTTCCCTTGTTTGCATTACAAAATTAAGTCAATCAAGGTCAAAGTCACTTGAAAACTTATATGGTTTGATTTAATTGCCAAATCAAGTATCTTTGTGTAATTGAACTTCTGTTGATTCACACAACACACTTGTTTGGGCTGATATTTGTTTTGCTTATCTTTTATTTGTGCTTACTGGTTTATATTCTTTGTGCTAAACAATTTTCGCTAATTGTCCATTCTTGCGATTTATAAGGGTCTAGGTATTGTGGGAATCTAACTTATTTATTTAGTGACCATAGTTAGCTCTCTCTTAAATAAACACATCATTCTCTATATATAAACTTCTTTTAATTACTATATGTGATTCCTTGAATTGTAAGGATAATAAAGTTTAACATGTATAGAAATTCTTTCAAAAACGTGATATGAGACTCTTCTTGGAATTCCAAACACATAAATAGGGCCTTGGAGGGGTATTTTGATAGACCTTGGATGATAAAAGTGCAAGCTTATGTTAGGATTGACTTTACCTATTAGCTTATATTCCTAGTGATTTAATTGTGTAAATCTCAAGAGAGGGTTGTAGTGAGTCAAAGCTCAAGTGTGTGAGCATGATTTGTAAACTCCTAAGTTGTTGAATGTATGTGTGAGAACTTGGCCTAGAGAAGGAGGGTTCTCTCATTGAAAACTCCCTTGGCTCAAGGTGTACACTTGGTCAGAGAAAGCTAGCTTCAAGAGGCGTGTTCCTACGATGTAGGAGCTAGTATCAAGGATCCTTGGCACTTGGTGCTTGTGGAAGAAGTCGTGTTGGAGGCTCCTAAGGTGTTAGGAGTGCAAGAATAATGACCCAACCCAAAATATAACATAATAGACTAAGGCATCTCTCTAAAAATGGTTAACCAAAGTGAAGATCTATAATCTATTCCCACTTATAGATAGAATCTTACCTTAATAGGTATTTAAATGTAGGACTAAGATGAGGGATCTCACAATCCACCCACCTTAGAAAATTCGTCCTCCAAATTCCAACATTTGGCCCGTTGCTAGCCTTAACCCACATCCTTCTCTGGCCAATGACCAACAACCTATCTAATATCCGTAGTTCAACCCATGTCCTTCTTTGGTTCCGTGTTAGATGGTGGGCTGGACTAGGGATGTTCATTATGTTGTTGATCGCAGGCCATAGAAGGACATGAGTTAGGGCTAGCAATGGGCCAATTGTAGAAATTTTGAAGTCGAAATTTCCTAAGGTTGATAGATTGTGAGATGGTGGGCTGGACTAGGACGTTGGCCAGGTTGTTGGTTACATATGAGAGCAGGACATGGGTTGGGGCTAGCAACAAGCCAAGTATATGAATTTTGAGGATGAAATTTCATAAGGTAGGTAGATTGTGAGACCCTTCAATTTAGTCTCACATCTAATACTAGGGTAAGATCTTCTTTATAAGTAGGAATGGACTATAAATATTTAACTCCAGTTAACCACGTTTGACGAAATGCATAGCCTATTACGTTACACTTTGGATTGGGTCATTAGAGTAAATTTCCTTGACACTTGGTGGGTGCTCATGAAGAAGTCATTGTGGATGCTTGTAACTTGTACAAGTTAGTTTCCATAGTGAAGTTAAGAAGACCTGCCTTACTAGAGGACTTGGTGGGATAGAAGATAGAAGTTGGAGATCTGAACCTCTTCAAAATCTCTTGTGCCTTCTCTCTTTCATTCTCTATTTGTGTGCTTGTTTTTTGTTTTGATTTACTTTGTTGGACACTTCTGTTCTCATTAGAAGACTAAGTGAATCAAAGTTAAAATCACTTAAAAACATGTATGGTTTGATTGATTCGTGAAAGCAAGTATCTTTTTGATTTTGAACTTGTGTAGCCTCACATACCATACTTGTTTGCTTTTCTATATGCCTTGAAAATCTTTCATTTGTACTTATTGGTTAATATTTTATGTTCCAAACTCATGGGGTTAGTTAAAGTGGCATTTTGCCCCTCATCATGCCTCACCAATGTAAGAAATGGTGATTTATTATTACCCTAGACATTATTCCTCTCATGATAAGGATTAACTTCAGTAGTACACTCTTTATTTTTCTGTTCATAAAAATTTTCTTTGTACATTTACAGGTGACTAATAATCAAATATATAGATTTTTAGTTTATATCATTGTTTATTCTAAGTACAATCATGCTAGATCAATGTTCAATGCTCTATTATGTAAGGGGACAACCGGGCAAGAGAAATTTCAAGGAATAAGTAAATAGACAAAAGAATGGTGAACAAGTTGGATACGGTCATATGTGAACCAAACTCATATCACCGACAAACATACTCAAGTGACCAAAGGTCTAAATTGGACTCAATAGGACTGATTTCGGTCAATACTTATGGACATGGTTGTCCATGTATACTCATTTAGGTCCCATGTAGGAGAATTAGTAGTAGAATATTCATTTTAGTTTTGGAAGGTGTTTCAAGAAGAAGTGGAAAAGGGAGAAGCAATTATGGACAAGGAGATCGTCCAGCCCTTCCTTTCCCTACCCTAGATTGATCACCCTCTCTTCCTCTTCTTTGGACAACGTTCTCCCTTTCTACATGGCCTTTTCTCCATCTTCCTTGAGATTTGAGTGTGTGGAACAAGATTAGGAGCGAGGTTTTTGACTTTCTCATCAAAGTAGGTGTTAGTAATTTAAAATAAAATGAATTAATCATGTAGATTTATGTGTCATGTTCATATTTCATGATTATGTATGATGTATATGTTGTTCTATATTTTATAATGTTTTCTTTCACGTTCAATCTATGTAATTGATTGTACTATCTATCAAATTAAGTCTTAAGATGTAATTTGATGCTTAAACTTTATGTAGCTATGATTAACATTTAACTTATATGATAAAATAAAGATTCAAGATTGTTTATTTGATTTGTAGCAAATTTAAAACAAGTACATGCCTTACATGCAATTTTTTTATATAATTAAAATAGAAAATAGGATAAATCAACATGGATTGAAACCTACTATATTACATAATTGTATGCCTAAATAGCATGAAAACCTTAATTTTGTCTGATAAAAATTTGATTTAAAATCAAGAGAATATGCAAGTTCAGGTTTGAAAACCCTCCCGTGGCACTCAAATTAGTTTTGTTTGGGGTGCACCAGAGTGCTGAAACCAGGGAATTTCAGCGTGGCCTTCATGCTTTGGTAAATCCATTCAAAATTCAGTGCCACGGTGCTCAGTGCCAATGCCACAGCCTTCGTGCCCTAATAGGATGTTTAGTTGTCTTTCTATAATTTCTCAAGAAACTTTGATGACACAAAATTTTTGTACAAATTATATTTTTTGCAAAAGCTGTTAAAGTTATGTTTACCAAATTTATTTTCTTTTATTTTTTATTAAAAAATAAGATGTTTATTTACAGATCCAACTTGCCAGTTCACTGCTGTCCAAGCCGCTGGCACAGCCTAGTTCACCGCCGAAGAGGAGGGCTTCCCCATGGCCTCTGTCTCACCGAAGGTGTTTCCCATCAATATGTTGTTGCCGCTGTGATGGAGACTTGTAGCCTTGTTTTGCCAAAGCTCAGTGTTATTTGCTTAATGTCATTTGCTGCCGGAAGGAGCTGACCGACCGGGGAAGGAAATAACTGCTTCATCTCGCCAACAAGAACACCACTGCTACCTAGAGAAGGGTTGACTTCACGTTTTTTTATTTGACACATGCTTTCTACCAAACACCCTTATGACACTTCTTTATTTTATTTTTTTCTACAGAAAAAATGGTCAAAAAATGCAACCAAACACCCTATAAACCTAATTTCATATTTATGTAATATTTTTACCCTATGTATGATATATTTATGCATGTTTAAATAATATATGATGCTTGTATGTTGTTGTATACATGTTTTAAATGTGATTGGCATACTTAATGAATGAACATCATGTCTATGTCATGACATATTATGTAGGCATGGGTAAACTAGTTTGGAATTTAATATAGTTTTATATTATTGTCTAGATTAGGAGATATAAAATTGGCATCCAAGAGCTCGGAGTAGTGTGCAGACCAGGTTTGTCATTTATTCATAATTTGGGGAGTTTAAAGATCATTAATTTTCATGATAATTAGATCGATTAATTGTATATTTGAAACATTACAATGTTTACAAGTAGCAATTATGATGCTATCAGTATGTCAGCGTAATGCCAAGGCTAATGTTTTTCATATGTTATGTCAAAGCATGCAAGGCCTAGACTTAATAACATGTTTCACAAATTTTTATTTTTATTCACATACTGTCTCAGTAGACATCCTACAGAAGAGGCTTTGGTGCATCCCCTTTAAGTAAGGGCCAAAGTCTATGTTTAGGCTACTATCTTGATGATGCTAGTGATCACAAGTGGTTTAATTACATAGGTTTTGTGCTGGCCACCGCATTTCCAAAAATGAGTCAAGGTGAAATAACTCATAGTCAGCCCAAGGTCTCAAACTTAATTAATGTTTATGTAACAAGCTCAATTTATCGACATGCTATTAACTTAAATCAAATCCATTAATTAACATGTACGTGATTAACATGATGTAAATTTTAATATTAAAGTATGAAACATTGCATAATAATACTACTGAACTGATAATTTTTATTTAGTCACCATGTATAACCAAATTAATGTCCATATGCCCAAACTAAAATATATTTGTCTGAGTACCATCTCATCAAAACATCTACTAATACTATTGATTAGCATGTAGATAAGACAATAAAATGTATTTAACCTATATGCTGAGTTTCACCATTCTGTCTCTCTAAATGCATTTTATACCTGCGTAGAAAGCAAATTTTGTCCTCTCAGTAGTGAATAACAGTAAAAAGTCCACTACTTACGTACATAATAAACAATAATAAGAAAATAAGACTAAGTTACGATCGATTAAACAAGATAAAGAAACCAAGTAAAGCATTGATCATAATTTGTATTAACCGAACATAAATATAACATGAACTTAAACTAAATAAACTGATAATAACATGTACATGTACATAACCAAATATAACTTGACAACTGAATTTAAACTAATCATTTAACTAATAAGCTGATAAATAGATTAAAATTATTCATGTAACTTACTGGTAAGCCCCCAGTAGGTTAATATACTAAACACAATATGAAAAGACAACTTAGTTAATTACTAGTGTCACTTACTAGTAATCCTATGCAAGTTAACTTATTTAGAAAAATAAGGTCTATGTTCAATACCAACCTTGAGAGGCACGAACAAAAAATAAAACTCAGGAAAAACTAAAAGCATGTTTGGCACCTTGGCACTTAAATATTAATTGGGATTTGCAACCTTTGGTCTTGCTATCAGTTACTCAATTTTAAATCAATTCTAGGAAATGCGGTGGCCACCACAAGACCCACAAGAAACTAAATAAAAACCACTAGTGATCACTAGCCTTATTAAGATAATAGCCTAGAATATGGACTTTGGTCGTTGCTTATGATGGATGCACAAAAGCCTATGACATAGTACGTCTAGTGAGCCATTATATGAATAAAATAAAATTACGTTGAAATACATTGTTAGGTCATGGCCTTCCATGCTTTGACTTAGCACTTGAAAAATATGAGCCTTGACTATGTATTGATATAATGACAACATATGTGATTACCTAGAACATGATGACTAATACATGATAACAAGATAACATGTAGAAAACTATTTTAAAGCATCGACGAATTTGCCTAATTATCGTAAAATAAAGGATCTTAAAATTCCCCATGATAGACACGATCTACGTGCTACTTTGAGCACTTAGATGCATAGCTGCAAAATTCCTATTCTGAACAATAATATAAAGATGTATCAAAACTTACACCGGCTTACCCAGGCCTATAGCATATGCCATGACATGGATATGATTTTGATCTCATAATATGTGTTAACAACACTAATAATAAGCATACACCATCATAGAAGTATCATATAATGATTAAATAATCATAAACGTAACATACATAAACAAAAGTATCAAAATAACATGAAATTAAGACTAGGGTTTCAGTGCCTCGGTACTCAACTTGAGTGATGTGGCACTCTGGTTAAAGTTTGAGTTTTCAATAGACAAAGGCTGCCACACTCAAACAAGGGCGTATGAGTGTCGTGGCACAAGACTATCTCAAACGAACGTGAAGTGAAAGCTGCAGCACCGATAACCCTTGTTATGAGCATAGTGGCACTGGGTCTCTACATCGTGCCTATGTTGCTTGAGCGATGTGGTGCTACAGCCTTATGGTTAGGCTTTCTTATCTGAATTTACTTATATTTTTGGTTTTTGATTTGGCTTTTAGCAAACAAAAGAAAACTTTCATGCTCCTCAAACACAAAATCATGTGCTATAGCAGGTTTTTAATCTATGGCAATTTAAGCTACTTGCTCATGAATTTAGTTAAGAAGAAAATTGCCATGTAAGGTGTGTTCTAGTTCTAAATTATATAGCAAGTTCATTGTCTTATCATAGGAGCTACTTGTGAATCCCATTTATAGCAAGTTTAAACTTAAAATTATATCTTAAAACTTAATTTGGTACGTTGTATAATCTATTACATGCATTGAACATGAAGAAAAACATGTAGATATTATTAAAACATGTAGATATCATTCAGATTACTAACTTCTTCTTTGGTGGAAAAAACTAGAATCTTGTACCAAAACCTACACTAAACACTCCAAACTCAAGAGAAAGGTCATGTTGAGAGAGAAGGACACCGTCCAAGGAAGTTGGGGGAGAGAGGGTGTCGTACAAGAGAAGAAAAGTGGGTTAGGTCGACCTCTCCTATCCCCTTTTTACAATTTCTTAAATGTCCTCTATGCAATCAAAAATGACTATTTTACCCGTAATTCTCTTATGCAGATCCTAAGTCGATCGACCTACATGAAGTTGTCCATAATTATTTACGAAAATTGACTCTCAAGCCCAATTAGGATCTTTGGTTACTCGATCATGTTTCACTTCACTTAAATCAGCCTCTTGGTTTAAAGTAATTGCTTAGCCTCCTAAATTATTCATTTTTCTTACAAGCATCTTGTTAATGATATTGAATTGGTTCACATATGACCGTGTCTAGCTTATTCACCATAATTTTACCTTGTCTGATTGCTTATTCTGTGGAATTTGTACTTAGTTGATTATCCCATAATAGCATAGAGCGTTGGATTTTGATTCAACATGATTGAAATCAACATAATCAACTACATAAACTAAAAACTCTATGTATTTGATATTTGTCAGGACTAAATATCAAAGAAAAATTTTTTCAAGTTGAAAAATAAAGAATCTACTGCTAATTTCTACTTCTCAAAGAAAAAAAGTTTGAAGAATAATGTTAAAAGTACCGATTATTACAGTTTAGGCCACAAGGTGCCAAATAGTCTTTCGGTTTTTGAGTTTTATGTTTTATTCACTGCCTTCCCAGGTTGGTGCTGGACATAGAATTTATATTTTCAGTTGAGTTAACTATGCCCTAGTTAATAGATATTTTGAAATTAATTTTTAATAAAATTATTTGGACAACTAAAATGAATAGGTTAGAAGCATTAGACTGAGTTAAAAATTTATAATTTCACTTATTATTTATTTTTTTATTTATCAGTATGAATTTTGAACGGTGGGACTCACTAATTTACTCCAAATTAAAGGCATAAGTCATATAAACTATATAAAGTGTAGCTCATATGTATATATAAGGCTCATTGGCAATTAACTAAGTTTTGTTTTTATGTTTTTTAAGTAAGTTAACCTACTATGGCTTACAAGTGAGCCACATAAATAGTAGTTAACTAATTCTCAGTTCAATTATCACTTTAAATACTATGTTCAATTTTGTTCAATTATATTCAATTATGTAAAAGTACATGTTATCAGTATATAGTTATGTTCATGCTATATTTATGATTTAGTTAACGATAATTATGAATGATATTTTATTCAATTTTCCTAATGTGACTAATAAACTATAGTTTAATCTTATTTTTTTATTATGTTTACTACATATGTAAGGATTATTTAAGTATTGGACTTGGCACTTATATATTTCATATTAAAATTTATCTTTGTACACAAGTATTAGAGGCCATTGGAGCAAGAAAATGGAGAAACTCACCAATTAGAATTTTTACTTTACTTTATCATTTTATTTGCATATTAAGACAACAATATTAGTAAACTTTCTGCTGAGATCGTACTCAAATAGACATATTTTTATTTGTATGTAGAGATATACATTTGGTATTACATGGCCATGAACGATTGATTTCATTAGTTTTATTCGGCAGTGTTCCATACTTTATTATTTCAATGCATAATATATTATGTATGCATGAGTAAACATAGCGGTTTTAGGTTGTTACAGCCGGGCTCTCCATGCCGTACCCTACCAGCCTCCCACCATTCTCAAACCATGGCCCATGTGGCCACGCAGCCACCCACAGTTGTTGGCCGATATGGCCACCCGTTGTTGCTAGGCCTCGGGTATTATGGCTACCTGTTGCTACCCACGTCCGAACAAAAGAAAATAACAAAAATGAAATTTAAAACAAATTAGCAATATATATATATATATCGAATTCGTTACTCTCGACCATGTTTTAACGATTAATCTTTGTAGCCAATAAATTTGGGTCGTATAATTACAAGGATGACCTAAATTGAATAAAAAAAATTTTATCAAGCGCCCCCACTGCCAGTGGCATTCAGCCTAGATGGCAACCACTCCCACCTTGATCCGCTTGCAACCAGCTAATTTTGACGGGGGGCGGCTAGATTCTGCTTCAAGGGGTGGCTCCGGACGCCCTACGATTTTTAAAAAACTTGTTGTAAGTGGTTGTTTCAGTTGCTTGGGACGAGATATGGACAGGAGTGGCCAGAGTTTCGGTTGCTTGTGTTGGAAAATAGACACTCTAGCTAAAACACATCAGAAAATATTTCCCCTTCAGATGAAATGAAAACAAATATAAGATGAAGGAGACACTAAGATAAAAAATAGATGGAAACTTTTTTCCAAATTAGGAAAAAAACCAAACTTACTCGATCAACTTTGATTAAGAGAATCTATTATAATCAAGTATCGAATAAAAATTTGACAAAATTGTCCTAATACAAATCAGACCAATAACAAGATCTAAAATATACAATTATTAAAAAATACAATATTTGAGAAATTGAAAAATTAACATACACCTCAAAATAAATTAGATCAACCTCACACCCTTAATTAAGACCCAACTTCAACTTGAGATGATGAAAAACTTTCTCCAAACTCTCTCTTTATGAGCCAAATGTGCTTAAAAACTCTAAAGAAGATGTTCTATTTAACATTAACAGAATTCTCCTTTTTACAAAAGAATATTAGTAGAATTCTAAAAGTCGTATTATTAAACTTCTATAGAAAAAGACGAAATCAAATATAAGTATACGAAACACCAATCATTAGTGTGATAAATGAAAAACCAAGACTTATAATTGAGTTCTTCCAATACGAATGAGTGAGGAAAATTTAACGGCTTGAA
Source organism: Piper betle (assembly GCA_033002965.1). Taxonomy (NCBI): domain Eukaryota; kingdom Viridiplantae; phylum Streptophyta; class Magnoliopsida; order Piperales; family Piperaceae; genus Piper; species Piper betle. The sequence goes on along the minus strand of JAURVB010013329.1, from coordinate 36,623 downwards.
TTGCCGCAAACTTTAAGTTTTTTGTTTTAAAGAAAAGAGGCCAAATTGACTGCCTCTTTTTTTTAATAAATTTGATTTGGATAATTCTTGTAATCAGACAACTTATATCAAAATGAGTGCAGAAATAATTTTTACACCAATGGTTGAGACAAACTTTTCTCAATCTCTCTCTATTTCTTCTCTCTCTCTCTCTCTCTATATATATATAGAGAGGGAGAGAGAAATGATGGGTGTGAGAAATTAACAAGTCTGGGAACCCATTTTTAGAGCATCAAATAAGATTTAACGGTGATGATTGAAAATAGTATTTTTGTCATGATGGTTTTAGAGAATAAACCCACTTGTGTTTTCTGGAGTTCCTAAGTTATTAGTCTATCTTTACTTTATATATGCGTGCTTCTCAATATTTATTTATTTATATTGAATTTAATATGAGGATTTTGTTGTACCATTTTGTCCTAGCTTTTGCCAAAGCTTAAGGAAGTGAGAAATGATTGATAAATATTTTTCCATTGTTGGTGACAAAAGAGTTTTTGTTCATAAAGTTACTGCACACCTGCGTCTCCCAGGTAAAATCTCGTGATAAACAAATATTTGTCACTGGGTGGGAACTCTTATCATTGTCGTTGTAATGACAAAGTCTATTTTTCTACGAGTGAAAATGAAGAAAATTCTATAATATTATTAGGAAGAAACAATAAAATCTCACATTTAAAGCATTTTCTCTTGCTTGATAAAGTTGACCAAATACTTAATTAATTAGTTCAACAACACTCATAAAGTCACGTGTTAAGAACTTCTTAACGTTTAATTGGCGTGGGGAATCCTGTGTTGACTTCTAACAGACTTACTTTTCGAACTCAGTATGATCCTCATAAGTGCCGATGAGATATCCAGGTTGGAGTTTGGATAATGCTACATAAATCTTCTTGTTTTCGCTGTCTCTAGCAAAATTGCAGGTATTCTTGAAATGCCATCATTTGTCTCTGTCAACCGCCCTCTCCTTACGAGCAGGGTGATGCGGAAGGTATATTAAAGATATGTTCATATTTTCAAAATAATTTTTTTATCATCTTATTAAAGACGGAAAGATTTTAAAAATAAATTCTAATTTTATAGAAAAATTCTTATTTATATTTTATTTTAAGTGAATTAAATTTATATAAAATTATTATATATTATTTGTTTTAACATGTAAAATACACAAATAGATAATTTATATTAGTCGATGAACAGGAGTTTTATAATCATGTGAGCTACGGTTTTTTTTGAAAGAAATTAGTGTGTATTAAAACTTAAATTTTACGTCAATAAATGAGAAAAAAAAGGTTCCTATTAGTTTTCGAATCAATCAAAAAATTTTAATCCTTTCATCTAATTAACAAAATAATTTTAATAAAAATTAAATTTAAAATATATTTGACCAATGCATTTTTTAAAAATGTTAAAATCTGTCATATTAATGTCTTAAAAATTGAAAGTTATCAACTTTCTATTTATATATTCTATTTTTTGTACATATGGACTCATTATGTAGAACCTACTAAAAAATATTCAACTTAGAAGCGTAGCTTATATAAGTTATATGAGGTGTTGTTTACATTAATTTTCTTAAAAAAATAACATGTTTGAATAACTTTTATTTACTAGAGAAATGAATCATAAATCTATTCGTAAGGCTTTATTTATAGAGTTTGATTTGAGAACCTATAAAATAAAGCCGACTTGGAGAGTTTACTAAATAAAATTAGAGTTTTAAAACTACAGTAGTCGATAAAAGATATGATGTGTCATGAATCATCAACCGTAGAAATTATTTTTGCTAGTTTAAAAGCATGTAGAAGTATGGGAGGAAATATTTGTAACTTTTTCTTCTGAAGATAGAGATTGCTCTATAATATTCAAAGCCGGCCCGCATATGGTGTCTTTTTACGGTTAAGAGAAAGGACATGAGTCCATATGAGATTGCGAGCTTAGTTCTCAAGATAATTTTTTTCTTCTAATTTTGCTGATGTTTCCATCGAAATAAGTTAGGCGTTTGGTACAAATCATTGAGTTATAGTGATACAACTACAGTGCCTACTTTGGTACACATTTTCAAATCCATAAATAGAATATTTCCATCTGATAAGGAAGGGAATTAATGTCATTCATAATTATGCATTTTAAAATTTAGAGTCTATCTGATGCTGGTAGCAAAATCAACCAAGTGGTTGGCGAGTAAATCATGAATCGAAAGATAACGGTGAGGTTCATGAACGCAAACCAAGTTGTGGTTGCTTCTATAAAGAGTGTCAATGGTTTAGGTTTACAATCCTTCTAATATTAAATGCTGGGTATCAGAAACTAGATATGGTCTTTTTTGTTTAGTTTAAAACAAAAGCTCCCTTCTGCGGACCAGCGACGATATCACAATTTTTCCTTTATAATAATTAGTTTATGGCAACGATCAAAGACACATCATTGTCTTTTTCGTGCATTAAACTGTTCGGATTGATTGGTCAATCAGTATCTGAGATTAAAGTCTTGCAGGTGTACTACGCACTTAACTTGGCCGACCTATCCTTTAACACGAGCAGATGAATTACAAGTATCACCGGGATACCAATCAAGCCTTAAAAGCTGCTGTCCATTATTTAGCCTCATTTAGAGGACATTACCTAGAATCGTTCAAAAGTTGAGAGCCACCTGGTTGAGATTTATAGCAAATACAATCCCATAGGAAAAACAAGTGAGACCAACAAGATCATGCTAATCACAAAACTAGAAAATAAATTAGACATCAAATTTTATGGGAAAAACCTCAAATCTGTGGAAAAGATCACAGTGGCAACCTGACTAAATTCACTGTAATTATTTAACAATCATAATCATAGAATTCTTGGAGAATATATTTCCAAATATAGATTAAATCAACCACAAATAAATTGGATGATCAATACAAGACGAAGGAAACTTGTGAAGTCGGGAACCATGATGACCAAACGATGAGTTCAAGATCCAAACTAAAATATGAACTCTGATCTTACACTCAACACCAAATCATCCCTTCACCTGTTTCATCCTTTTTGATCTCCTCAATAGTTAAACATACAATATGTTCTCTATCCACAAAAAACCTTAAGTTAGACATAAGTGGCCATAAAACATGTTTCAACGGGTTAATACGTGTGCACTAGCCAAACACGTTAAAAAATTCATTTACCTGTGCAACACCACACCACACATCTTGTTGAGTTTTTCTTGACTTGGGACATGGAGGAGGGAAAATGCCACAAGCCTCACTTTCTTGGGACATGACTTGCCAGAGGGAAAATGCAAAAAACCTTTCCTTCTCAACTCCATGCAGCAATCCTAGCCGGTATGGGAAGCTTCTACCATGCTCGCTCCACCTCTCTACAAAATAAATGCTTATCATTAGTCACTACCTTAATCAACATGTCTAACACATTCTTGTCGGGGTGAAACTTGGACAACTCAAGTGATTTACTTTCCAATACATTTCTCTCCCAATGATATCTCACTTCAATATACATACCCCTTTAATTAAAACTAGCATTCTTACTCAAACGTGTGATACTTGGGCTATCACAAAAGAGCATATATCTATCCAGTTTGTAGCGAAACTCGTTTAAAAACCTCTTGACCCATAACATATTGTTAAGTATTTAAAGTATACAATATTTACTTATATTTTAAATGTGGTTTTCTAAATCCTGAATATAAATATTATAATTAGGTGATATTTACTTTATTTTTTAGTTAACTAATATTTTATTAGATATGTTTAATTTTGGAGTTTAATGTAGAAAAAAATTAAAAACAAAGAAGCTTATGATTAGTTGGTCAGAGTATTGGACTCCACCCATTGATGGCTACAATTTATGGTGTTGACAAAGCTCGATGAGGATGATATACATTGTTTTAGCTGCATTTGAGTAAGTTGGGGAGTTGGAAACTTCATCGGATATCATAATCTATTACACTACATCGAGTTGTTGAATCCTTCCTCAAATTCTTATATCTCCTCGGTATCTCATCTTTATAGGGGTGGTCATTTGTTATTTAGGATATGTCAACTTTTGGCTTAGAAATAGTTCTAGTTTTTGTAATTTTTTTCTTTTCATAACGAGAAGTAGTTTCTTCTTCATAATGTTTTCGATTTTTATTATGGAGTAATCCTTTATTTCGTTTTAGAGAAGAATGAAACTTAACTTGGTTTAATTGAATTCATTTCAACCTCTTATTCTTTTACTCAATTGGATTGCTTGAATTATCATGTTCTTAATGCTAAGAGTAGATTGATCACCTATTACTTAGATCATGAGGTTTAATTAGATTTCGGGAGAAATCGGTTAGATTAGTCATTGATAATTTATCATACGACAATCTTTTGACTTGTTTGTTATTGTGGTCGGGAGATACACAATACTGTATGCGATTGTAAGGCAAATCTTAATGCGTTATTTTGTTGATTAATTAATTATCACCGGGAGGTAGAAATTGAAGCAAAATAATAAATGCATGAAGGAGCAGGAGCCGCAATGTCATATAATTCTCCTATATCAGTAATTCGAGAGAATAAAAGATAAGAGTAAGATGTGTTGAATATTAAATTCATGTTAAGGGAAATTCGACTCTACAACGAGTTTTATCATTATAATTTTATTATTTAATTTAAAGTTATTATTAGTTAGATTTAGTTAAGCCGTTTGTTTTTGTTTTGTTCTTTTTTTTCTTTAATTAATTTAAGGAAATTTATTTTTCTATGGGTCGATACTCAAATTCATCATTATATCATTGGTTTCGACCATGTATTCTTGCACGTTATTAAGTTAATCACATATCCTTACAAGCCTCAATTATAACAATAAATTTGGCCTCAGTAGTCAACAAAGCAATGCACTTCTGCAACCTAGATTACCATGACATAACCCCACCAACAAAAGTAATCATAAACAGCGAAGTTGACCTCCTTGCAACTAAGGCACCAGCCATATTTGCATCTGTGTAGTCTACTAATAATGGTTTGTCATTCCCATAACATAAACATGCCTTGAACATACCCCTTAAGTACCTCAAAATCTATTTCACAACCTACCCATGCTCTTTATCAGGATTTGTAAGATCTTACTCACCTTACCTATCACATATGCTATGTCCGATCTAGTACACACCATAAGATACATCAAACTACTAATGTAAAACCTGTAACTTGAGTTAGAGTTTTATATTAGCAAACTAGTTGGTTTAACCGTCGATTCGAATCGAGTCAGTTTCATGACCGAAGATGAGCCTAGGCCAGCCGTGCATTATGAGCGATGAGGGTCAAGTGTGTCTGAGTATATGATGATAACGTCAAAAAAATGATGAGAAATAAGTTATTAGAGTATATGATAGTATGTAGTTTTTTTTTTATATTTGTTCGTAGAATTATTTTTAGGTGGAATAACATATTAAAATGCGTTAGATAGCAATTTGGGTTAGTTATTTGTTATAGAACATGTCATTTTGATATTATGGATTGTATAATATTTTGTGGGATTTTTTTTCATATTTATTAATATTTTTTTGGGAATTTATTAGGAGTTAGTTGTTATTTTTTACTCGAGTTGGAGTTGAGTAAACTTTTATTCACGAAACTGCCACCGAAATCCTCCCTAATACCTTTCTCTTCTCCCCCAATTGCCGCGCGAAGCTGACTCATGCCGTCGATGACTCCTCTAGCCGGAGCCATCGATCGTTGCCGCTGATCTTCGCTGGGCCATTGCCGAGCCTTTGCCCCACTTTCTAGCCGCCACCCGACCTCAATGATGCCCCAATGCCGATCCTTCGCACTGCTATCACTGATTCTATTTTGCCGCTGGCAGCGTTGCTCTGCTGCAGCCATGCCGTCAATGCCCTCCCCCTTCTACCGAGGAAGCTTTGCCCCACATCGAGTGCTGCTGCCACAGAGGTAGGCCAAGGGCTGATCGGACATGTGACACCCCGAATCCGGTTCATTCGCGATCTGAACTAGAACATCTCGGGTCTCGAGTGGATCTACTCTTGATGTCTCAAGATGGAAGATATTGATCGCTATGATGATAAAACGGACAGAATCTCCCCTAAAAGTGTAATTAGAGGCTACCCTGTTAAATAAACATATATAAATAAATAAATTCAGATACATTCATTGCACTATATTTTCACATAAACATTTAATTCAATCATATCAAAAACATTCTCGACATTTGGGTCTCAATCCACTTGCTCATTCTATTCACATTTTAATTTTATCATTCCACTTGCACACTAATATTTGTTTCAAATCATAATATCACTATCCATTTCTATTTACCACAATCTTCATCGTAAGTATTTCATTTTTCATAATAACATAACAAAACAATGAAAATAGTCAAAATAAACATTCAGTCGGCATGTGTGTGTGCATGTGCAAAGCAGGTTATTGTTCCTCCATTTAAACTGGTGTATCTAGTATCTAATCCTCACCTACATATATATATATAAAGAAAAACGTCAGTAATGAGTGTTACTGGTCTAGAAATATAACTACGTAGCAAATTGGCAAATGAGAGCTGACTCTCATTTTGAAGAAAACCTTTATATACTTCTCGTGAACACTCCTTAGGGCATCAACTGAGAGCCACTGGCTGCATACCCGATAGCGTCCTGAACTGAGTGGTTTGATGCCTCTCTTGGCATTTTCTAATTTTCTTGGTCCCTTGGGACTACCAATAAATCCTAAGCCATCTCGTTTCCCCATAATTCTCTTGGCCTTGAATACGAAAGCTGAGCACTCTTAGATAGTCACTTGTAGTACCCTTTCAACCACAAGTCCGGACACGCGCTGTACTAAATAGTACCCATAAACCTCCACATTTCCCTAGGTGTAAGGAACTCAAAACGAGAGTTGTCAGGATCCCTTGAGATTGGAACAATCCACTCACTAATCCAGAGCCCACTTTGACTTACGCGTGCACGCCCCACTCATGGTACGTTTGAGTTAGTTTTCCTATCTTTCGTCTCACTAAAAACTCGATAAAACTATATATTGGTATGGGAAGGGATTTATATAATATTCCCGAAGGCGAATGCGGTGGATCTTATTTTTGAAATCAAACTAGAGGGATCTCCTCAATGAATAAATAACCCAGGTTAAGTGGGATCAGATAAAATGCCACTTAACCCATCTTGCAAGCATAAAACAATACACAATAGAATAGAGTGTAAAACAAGGAACAAGTCCTAAATGAACCTGGTAGAAGCTCTAAGCGAGCTCGTATTCCGTACCTACACATCAAACTAAAAGCTAAAACCCACTAACTAATTGATGCACTAAACATCCTATAGTATACACTTCATACATCAATCACAGAGAAGTTTTCCTACACTATGTTGTATTAGATTATGATAATTACTTCTTTATCTAATTAGTTTCTTAACATTCATTTTAATACACTTCATTCAAGCAATTAATATTTTTATTTACAATAACAAAATCTAATACAACAATTCATCAATCCTAGCATGTCATGCTAAAATAATCATCAATTTTAAATAATTAAATAGGAGTTAATTATACCTTGCGTCATTGGCAATCGGCGACGGCTAGGTTTTTGTCGCGTGTCTCGGGGCTCGAATTCAGCACTCGTCAGCGTCCGAAGTTAGATCGGGTTCAACTAGATAAACTTGATGGAAGAACTGACAAATTCCAATGAATCCAGTTTTTAGAAGGTTTCCGACAGTTTCTGGTGGTTTTCCGACAACTGTTGCCGTCGGCGGCTAAGCGGTGAGATGGTGGTGGTATGGGGTACTGTTGGCACCAGCTTGACGATCTTGACACGTCTATGATGTCGATGAGGTCAGCGGAGGTGGCTGCTCGCTGGAAAAGGGTAAAACTAGGGCGGTCGGTGGTGGGGTGATGAGATCCGGCCAGGATGGGCGGTGCTGGGCTTTGCTCTGGTCGGGGAACGTAATGGGAGGATCGGTGATGTCGACGTGGAGACTAAATGGCGGAGGCGATGGTCGAAGGAGGCTGAATCGGTAATGGGAGAGTCTCCCTCGCATTGTGGGGGGACCGGGGGTACTAAGGGAGGCACTATGATGGGGCTCGGTTGCATCGATTGATTGTGGGGTGGTGTTAGTGGTGGCGGAGGCGACAATCAGAGGGGTGACGTCGAAGGGTTTGGGGAAGAAGAGAAGTGTCGGGAGGGAAGAAATGATTTGGCAGCAATAATGTAAATAAAACTTGACTGGATTCTAAATCGAGTAAAAAATAATAACTAACTCGTAATAAATCCTTAAAAAATCCAAAAATAGGGAAAATCCCATAAAAATATAATACACACCAAAACATAACAATGACATGCTCTATAACTAATAACCCACCCAAACTGCTCCATAACGCGTCCTAATGCGTTATTTGGCCTAAAAATAATTCTACGATCTAGTATTAAAATAAAAAAATCAGGGCATGCTCTCATATATTCTGATAACTTATTCCACTACTGTCTTACTAACATTATCATCATATACTTGGGCACACATAACCCCTCATGGTTTATAACACATGGCCGGCCTTGGCTCAGCACGCATGTTCTAAAATTGACTCGACTGAAAATAATGGTCGAATTGACTAATTTAGACTATAAAACCCTCACTCGAGTAACGGGTTTTACAAGACAAGCCGACTGACCCTGGTCGACTCACTGCCACCGCCGGCAACCAATGTTGCTCCTGCCACCCTCGCCACCACCATATTAGGATCGAGCTCACCGAGCTAGGCTGACCCATGCCGCCGATCGCCTAGTCAAAAAGCCACCGGAAATTGTTGGAAAACCAGATTCACTAAAATTTGCCAAAAATCATCAGATTTTGGCTGATTCATCTAGCTAAACCCAATCATACATTGGATATTGCAAGGTTCTGAATTCAAGTCTCAAACCGTCCAACATACCCTAGTCGTCATCAATCACTGACAACATGAGTTATAATTAGCTCCGACCTAATTAAATTGAAATTGATAATTATTTAATATGCTAGGATTTGATTAGTTAAATTAAGTATATGTTTATAACTTACTGTGTTATGAGTTAGTTGATCATGATGTGGCTTGATGTGAGTGTGATATAGGATGAATGAATGCATCATAGCATGCGTTAGCTTTTAGTTTTGATGTATAGGTATGGAGTAGGAGCTTGCCGCCTAAGCTCATGGACACAATTGGAGCTCCTACCAAGTCTGTTTAGGACCTGCTTCTGGTTTGACTCCTTCACTCTATCGTGATTTGTTTTAACAAGTAAGCAGACATGTCGAGTGGTGGATTTATCGTATCTCACTACACACGGGCCATTAGTTGCATGCATTTCTGAATTAATAACCCTCAAGTATGAGATCCTTTGAGTTTGTTTTAGAAAACTCAGATCCACATCATGATGCGTTCAACCTACAATATTAAAATCCCTACCAAAACCTATGTACATATAATTTTATCGGTGTTTTCCAGTGAGATGTGAGACAAGAGAAAGTCAACTCATGTGAACCACGAGAAAAGCACGTGTTAGTCAAATCGGGCTTTGGATTTGTGAAAGGGCCATTCCATTCCTGATAGATCTTGACAACTCCACATTTGAGTTCCTCAAACCCGGAGAAGTATAGTGGATTATGGGTACTACAATATAGCACATGTCTAGACATGTGGATTCAAAGAGCACTGAAGGCATACCAGATGAAGTATAGTGGATTACGGGTGTTACAATAGCGCACATGTCTAGACTTGTGGATTCAAAGGGCACTGAAGGTGTATGCCTGAGAGTACTCCGCCTTTGTGCTCAGGGTCAGGAGTGATACAGAGAATATAGAGGGTTGAAGGAAAATTTGATTTTCCAGTGCAAGGGATAGTTTTAAGATTTATAAAGGCATAAGATGAGTCAAAATGGGACGATATCGAGCTAAGGCTGGCAACTCCTAATTAGTGCCCTTACAAGAGATTTTATGAAGAAGTATCTGAATGATTTCATTTAATAGGAGAGTCGGCTCGCTTGTGCCAGTTTGATTATTAGTTAATTCTGGACCAGTAACACTCGTTACTTTACTATTCATTTACACTTTCTATAGCATACACACACCACGTCAGACATTAATCACACATAAGTTTTCCTATGCTACGTAGCATTAGATTATGATAATTAGTTAGTTTACCTAATTAGTTCCTTAGCATTCATTTAAATACACTTCAATCAAGTAATTCATATTTTTATTTAAAATAAAAATATCTAACGCATTAATTCAACAATCCTACCATGCTGTGTTAATAATTATCATCTCTAAGTAATTAAATCGGAGTTAATTATACCTCGCGTTGTTGGCAATCGGTGATTTCTAGGTTTTTGTCATGTGACTCGAGACTTAGATTTGGCACCCGACAGTGTCCGAAGTTCGATCAGGTTCAACTAAATGTGTTCGGCTGAAGGTCAGCAAATTTCTGCAAATCTAATTGTTTGGCAAGGCAATCGAGGCTATGGGTCAGCACTAGCTTGGGGAGCTCGACCAAATAGCGGTGGAGGTGAGGATGGTGATAGCGGCGATGACTACTTGCGATGGTGATGAGTCAGCCAGGGTCGGTCAGTCATCTGATTGGCCCTCAACTAGGCTTGGTGGCAGCGCTGGGTATGAGGGAAATGATCAAGGTTGAATGGATTGCCTCGGCAACATTGTGGTGGGGGAGCGGCATGGACAGCGATGATTCAACACTGAGAGTGGAATAAAAGGGACACCCTTTGCTAGTTTTAACTAGAGTAAACAAAAAACAAAGAGCTTGTACAAATCCTTCTTGGTCGCATGCTAATGATGCTCTACAAATGCCAGCTGGGATCACCACTTTCTCCAACAATGATTTGTATCACTCTGAGCCCAACTAGAATCAGCCATCGATCGTTAGTGTGGAGCACGCAACAAGCTTGTTTGGTGTGCACTTGGCTATCAAGGGTCATCAATTAACTTCCTTTCTATTCATGCGTTGTTTGAATTGGGTTACACTAAAGAAAACCTCATGCCAAATGATATTACACTTAATTCAATGTCTCTTGTACCGTGTGATTCATTGGGAATAGTGTGTTTACACAACTCTATTCGTCCCTTCAGTTTACCCCACATATTTTATAACGACCCGCCATTTTTCATAATAATGTTGGCCTTGCTGGCCAGGTGTTGGTAAAAAATTTAACAAAACCAACCCTATAACAACTAGTCCTAACCGGACCGGGTGTTACTTAAAAGGTTACATGAATAATATGAAAACAAATAAGTCTAGCATTTCTAACTAAAAAAAGTTATGTTCCAATGACAATGCATGAAGTAATTATCCCACAGTCTTGGCCCGTTTCCCATAGCCACATTTATAACACAAGAAAAGTAAAAGAGAAGTCCGCTTATTATCCGTTCACCACCTGCGTTGGTAGAAGAACCACCTTGTCGTCTCTTAGTTTTTAGTTCCAGCTGCTAACCTGCGGAGGCAATTCCGCGTTAGTGAATAACCACTAATTCGTATAATTAAATAAAACAAGTCCATAAACTCCCTATTATTATCTATAATATTGGCACTTGTGACCATTCCAACATGTCCATTTATTAGCTTATGGGTCAGTCCACCATGTCCATTAGTTGGCTGATGGGTCAGTCCACCATGTCCATCTATTGGGTGATGGGTCAGTCCATCATGTACGTTACCAGCTGGCGAGTCCAATCGGCCATGTCCGTTATCGGCTGGTGAGTCTAATCCACCATGTCCCTAATTGGCTGGCGAGTCTAATCTACCATGTCCAATTTATTGGCTGAAGGGTCAATCCATCATGTTCATTACCGGCTGGCGAGTCCAATCCGCCAGGTCCGTTATCGGCTGGCGAGTCCAATCCATCATGTCCAAAATTGGCTAGCGAGTCCAATCCGCCATGTCTAATTTATTGGTTGATGGGTTAATCCATCATGTCCATTACCAGCTAGCGAGTCCAATCCGTCATGTCCGTTATCGGCCTGTGAGTCCAATCCACCATGTCCGTAATTGGCTGGCGAGTCCAATCCGCCATGTCAAATTTATTGGTTGATGGGTTAGTCCATCATGTCCATTACCGACTGGCGAGTCCAATCCGCCATGTCCGTTATCGACTGGTGTGTCCAATCCACCATGTCCATAATTGGCTGGCGAGTCCAATCCACCATGTCCAATTTATTGACTGATGGGTCAGTCCATCATGTCCATTACCAGCTGGCGAGTCCAATCCGCCATGTCCGTTATCGGCTGGTGAGTCTAATCCACCATGTCCATAATTGGCTGGCGAGTCTAATCCGCCATGTCTAATTTATTGGCTGATGGGTCAGTCCATCATGCCCATTACCGGCTGGCGAGTCCAATCCGTCATGTCTGTTATTGGCTGGTGAGTCCAATCCACCATGTCTAAAATTGGCTGGCGAGTCCAATCTGCTATGTCTAATTTATTGGCTGATGGGTCAATCCATCATGTCCATTACCGGCTGGCAAGTCTAATCCGCCATGTCCGTTATCGGCTGGTGAGTCCAATCCACCATGTCCGTAATTGGCTGGCGAGTCCAATCCGCCATGTCCAATTTATTGGCTGATGGGTTAGTCCAACATGTCCATTATTTAATTATGAAGGGCGTAGCCCGTGTCAGACTGAATCAATTCCTTGACCCCGGTTGCACTCGGTGCTTGGTGGTCAAATCTGCGCTCAGGCTGACCAGGTTATCAAAAGGGAAAATACAACATTTTAAATAATTACACGAACCTTGATATTTCGAATTTACACCTGCGACCAATGATCCTAATCTGAGCGAGGAAATAAAATTATACATAAGTATAATTTTATTGGAGTAGAAATGCATACAACTAAATAACTAATATATATATCACTATTAAATTTCAACAATATTAAATATTAAACTATTCATGTGACATAATCATTTAAATCCTACTTTACATAAATTCTACTTAACACTTAACAAATAATAAAATAATTATCAACTGATACATAAATATTTAGTTACTATTATTAGTATATTTTCCTTTGGTTATAATTTTTTAATCGCTTTTATTACGCCGAGTAATTATCGACCGTTTATCATTACCGTAATTTTATTACTTATGTCCAAGTTGACTTAGTCCAATAATTAATTAGTTTAGTAACTTTACCCTATAACCCGTTAAAATAATTATTTTTAAAGATTTATTACAAGTTTGTATTATTTTTATCTCGAGTCGGTATTGAGTCAACCGGTATTTACAGAATTGCCACTGCCCTTCATCTTCTTCTTCTCCGGCATGCTCTGTTCCTGACTCCAGGCACCCTCCAGCCGCCGCCGCCGCCGACCACCTCAGGCCACCGTCAATCATTGTCGACCAGCCCTGCCCTGCCCTTGCGGTGTTGCCCCGGCCAACTCTGGCCGTCTTCCAACCGTGGCGACGCCCCGCATCGCCTTCCTAGTAGCGCCTCGCGTCGGCGATTCCACCGCGGGCGAGCATTGCTGCCTCAATTGGGTGGTCGCCTTGTCACCCTCGACCACCTGTCTACCTTCCCCGGCCATATTGGAACCTGTCGCCACCCAGGATGGCCGGATTTCTTGCCCCACCGCCGTCGCCCTTGATTTTGCCGTGGTTACTGTTTTATAGCCATTTACCACCCCAAGCCGACATCCACACACGCAAGATCGACCCTACACTTGTAAAAACCATGAATTTTATTTCAAGACTCGAACCTAAATATTATGAAATAAATATAGATGAACCCATATGGTTGGTTATCAAGTCGACTGGTCATGGTTCGACTTAAGGTCACCTAGAAAATACCTATTAATGAATGGATGACGGGGTGTGAGAATTTAATGAAGGGGTCATTGAACCTAGGAAATACCAATGGATGATGGGGTATGAGAATTTAATGGAGGGAATGGTTGAAGTGTATATATATGGAGGAGGAGGGAGTATTTCATCCCTCATCTCCGTCCCAGGCGACCTCCCCATTACTGTGTGAGTATTTCATCCCTCATCTTATTTATTTCCATTAGGATTCTTGCATGCAAGGTTTGTTGAAGATGCCCTGCCAAGTTGCTAGATGTCCAGCGTCTTATGCATGGGGTTCTTGTCGATTGCTTAGTTGTTTTGTAAATGGACATGCAATAATTGAATTATCAATTAGATAATGGGAATTTGGATGGGGATAATAAATAATTAATTATCATTCGAATTGCTGAAAGTTTAATAAGGAATGAAGACTAACATGAACTAATTACATCATTTAAAATTCATAGTATATTAGTCATGTAAGTTGCATGTAGGTTCATGCAAAATAAAATTATAGTAATGTATAATTTTATGCCCTCATTCAGATTAGGGTTCACGAGTCATAGTAAGACGAAATCACAAGTCAGGTACGTATAATAGGTAAAACATCGTACCTTCCTTGTTGGTAGCCTAGGTCGGCCTGAGCCCAGATTCGACCACCATGCACCGAGTGCAACCGGGGTCAAAGAATTGACTCAGTCCGACATGGGGTCGTAATTATGTGCGTAAATTGTGTAATGCATCAACATTATTTTGGAGTAGTGATAGCCGTCCTATAAAAACGCTACGGCTAGGGTGAGCGAGGCACAACGATTCCTCCATCGCACTAGAGTGCAGTGATAGCCTCCCCATAAAAAGGCTATAGCCGGGGTGTGTGAGGCACTGGGACTATAATTGGCACTGAGAGCTTCCCCACAAACGGTGCGTAGCATTCACCTGAGTGTAGTGATAGCCTCCCCAAAAAAGGCTACAGCCAGGATGTGTGAGGCACTGGCATTAGAATTGGTAGTGACAGCTTCCCCACAAACGGGGCATAGCATTTACCTGAGTGTAGTGATAGCTTCCCCACAAAAAGGCTACTACCGGGGTGTGCGAGGCACTGGCACTAGAATTGGTAGTGAGAGCTTCCCCACAAACGGGGCATAGCAATCACTTGAGTGCAGTGATAGCTTCCCCACAAAAAGGCTACGGCCGGGGTGTGCAAGACACTGGCACTGGAGACGGTAGTGGTAGCCTCCCCGCAAAAGAGCTACGGCCGAGGTGTGCGGATCACAGCGGATACCTCCTCCGCATTGTTTTGGAGTATAGCGGAATCGCTCCACCGCATATTAAAATAAACATAAGGAAATAGTGGACTGTACTTGATTTGTTTTATCTATTATACTACTTAGTGTTGTAATCACTAATGCGGAATTGCCTCCACAGGTGTGCAGATACGAAAGTAGGTGATTGACATACAGGGCATGGAGCAAAATAAATATGAGGACTCCTTTTATTATTTATTTAAGAAATAAGTGTGGCTTCTGGGAAACGATCTAAGACTGTGGGATCTTTATATATTGTTCGTCCAAATTTTTCACCGCACCCCTCGGCTCAATCATGACGGTTAACCCAGCCAGTCGTGGTTGAACCCGTGGTTATGCCTAATTTAATAGAAATAAGATACGTGAGATTTATTCGGAAGGAGGGAAAGGGGTGGAAGCCGGAACACCAAGCACCAAGGGGTGCATGTGTTGGCGTGCAGCACTTCAGCCGGGTGTCTATATAAGGAGATGTTATCCTTGTGTAGAGGGGGAGAAAAAACAAAATCAGATCAAAAGTGATCAAGTGTGGGTGAGTGCCTCCCTGCGTGGAGATGTGAGGTAGTGTCGGGTAAGGGGGATTGCCGGTGTGTGGCTGCAACCAGCCTTGGTCGGGGCCAAGTGCTGGGCACACCCGGTAAGCTGTCGGTGCAGCGTTGTCCACCTGTGACCGAACCATCCAGTTCTATTCCAGCAGCCTCGAGCCTGCGTGCCGAGTGCTGGGGAAGTCCTGTCGAGTGTGTGTGTCGAAATGGCCATCCCACCGAGTGCATAAGAATTGTCTAAGTGTTATTGGATACTTGTGACTCTTTAGTCTCATCCCGCTGTCTCTTTGCGCGGCAAGGGCGCCTCGGTCCCACCGAACCCTTCCAACCCGACGCGGGAACACTCTAACCCGCACCAGCGGACGAACCCGCGCCCGAACATAATTTGGCGACTCCACTGGGGACCGTCAAGAGGTAGCAGTGCAGCTTGAAGAGATAGTGTGGATAAAAGAAAATGGCCCCCGAGACAAGGCATATGGTTAGACAAAGAGGTGCTAGTGAAGGAGAACCTTCTAACGCACCCACAAACCAACCTGAAGTGCAAATACCATCCATCACCAGCATGGGCGAGCCAGTCGCCTTGCAAAATGAAAACCCGAACTCGAACGAACAGCTTCGAGAACGGGTTAGACAACTTGAATCGGCACTTGACGATGCACTCGCCTTAAATAGGCGAGCATCCGTCGCAATGGGAAGTGCATCGAGAAGAGAAGATGCCGACCTAGCAAACTGGCGAAGTCCAGACGAAGTGGACCAGCCTGCTAACCCACCGATGACAAGTAGTTTTACGGCCCTATTGGAAAGGCCTTTGGCAACCGCTCCAAAAAGTGTGGATTTGTCAAATACCCCTCGGGTAGATAATATGTTTTCCAATGTCTCGGGATTTATGTCTCAAGCCTCACCCTTGATAATTTCGTCGTCCGAACCAAGGTTGGACGCAACACTACCCAATTATACCCCCAAGTAGGACTGAAATTAGTCCACTACCACAGTCATCATGGTTCCCACAACCACCCCACTACCCACCACCATACCCGTACCCATGGTACAGCCCTGCTATCCCTCAATCATCAGTTTCTATGGCATTTCCACCGCCAATCACCACTGCGGTGTCCGCCTCAACGGCGACGCCCTTGATGTCAATGTTTCAGCCAACAATTCCAGCCACAGTAGCTCCGCTACCAGTTAATTATCCTCCACAAGTCTATCCTGCAACAGTTCCTGTAGCACCAGTCGCACCAGTCGCACCAGTTGTGCCGATTCAGGATTCTCGATTTGATGAGTTAAAAGCCGCGATGGATGCACAAGCCGCATTAATCGCCGCATTGATAGCTCAAAAGGACAAAGAACCTAGTAAAGTTGTAAAGCGTCTTCGTCCTTTAGCCGATGAAGTTTACACGGAAATTTTGCCGGAAAAATACAAGCGCCCAACTTTTACGAAGTTCGATGGAGACGGCAATCCGGGAGATCATGTCACAATTTTTGAAATTGAGTGTGGAACAATTGTGGCAAATGAAAAATTAAAGTTACAACAATTCCCGGCATCACTTAGCGGTAATGCCTTGAGATGGTTCAATAACCGCCCCTCTGGATCAATCAATTCATGGGATGAATTTGTTGAGCAGTTTACAGAACACTTTCAATCCATGGAAATTCCAGTAACAATAGAACACTTAAGACAGTGTCGAAGGGAATCGGGTGAAGAATTTGCTACATATGTGAAAAAATTTAGAAGTCTGTCATCTCAAATGAAAGAGACCCCTGACATTAAGGAGCTGATAAAGATTTGTGCAATGAACGCCGGATCAGCTGCATGGTTCTTAAGTGGTGCACAATGCAATACTTTTGAACAATTGTTTGAAAGGATGTTGATTTTTGAAGAACTTGGAAGGGTTTCTGCTTCTCTGAAAAATGCTAAGGCATCAACCAATGCTGTCACTGAACTTGGAGAATCAAGTCGGGAAAAACAATTGGAAGGGCCAAGGAATAACAATGAAGATAGAAAGGCTGCGCCCCGACAACGGCGTGAATGGAGAAATATAGAAGATTACACCTTCAATGTTGGTGATACTGAAAGGTGGTTTGATGTTTTGGTCAAGCAAGGAAAAATCACTCCCTGGATACCGAAGAATCCACCTAAACCGGAAGATGAAAAGAAGGAAAATTTTTGTCGATTTCATCAAATGCTTGGCCATCCAACGGTGCTATGTCGAGATGTGATGGAAAAGATCCAAGAGTTGCTGGACAAAGGAGATATAAAGTATAAAGCTGCTAATGCTAATGTGATGACAGTAAGCAACTTATCCTTACCAATGAAGTCTCATAAAGGAAAAGAGAAACAAGGAGAGGAAATGGATGTCCCGATGGCTAATGTTGAAGACACAAAGGTGTCGCTTGCTTCTACTATAGAAGATAAAGGATGTTCTACACCTCTATCAATCCAAAAATTTGAAGTCCAAGCTAATCAAGGAAAAAGACTTTTCGAAAAAGATGAGCCTGATAAAGAAAAGATGGAAGATCAGCTTGCTGTCAGAACAACTTCAACACAAAAGGAAGTCAAGTCAAAGATCTCAAAAACAAGACTTCGCTTGATGTGCAGCTTTGGCGGAAAGATAGTAATCCAGGGAAGGAAGCAACACTACTTTGGAGGAGACACACGACTGGTTGTACTGGAGCATGATTGTTCTTATTCAAGTCTTGTCGCCCAAATCAGGGGTACATGTTCTACCAGCATCCCTTTGGTGATTAAGTGTCAGCTACCCGGTGAAAGCTTCAATTACCTTATCACAATCGCCAATGATGAAGACTTGGTAAATATAATCAAAGAACAAGAGGAGTTCAACACAAGTCATGAATCAACATCTCGTCTCCACTTCTTCGTGTCACCAAAGATGTCAAGATCACAATCCAACCAGACATGGGACAAGAAGTTGGGGGCTCCAATCAAAATCATTGCTGCTAGAAGGTTTAAAAGAGAAGCAGCCAACAACTCAACAAATAGTAGGAGGCATCATAAAAGATCAAGGTCACCTCCATACTATGGGCAGAAGAAGTTTGATGCCCTAAGGAAAAATCCACAAAAAGAAATTTGGATTTGGAGGCCACGAGTGTCGAGTGAGAGAGTCACTCCTCAAGATCAAAATGATGGTCAATGGCCACACTATAACCCACGAGGAGTCACCTTAGGCTAAATTATAAAAATAAAAAATAAAAAAAAGAATGAAAAATGAATAAAAATGTTTTGCCGATTCTTCTTTCTCAGATTGCGAAAAATCGGCAAGGGGGCTGATGTTCGTCCAAATTTTTCACCGCACCCCTCGGCTCAATCATGACGGTTAACCCAGCCAGTCGTGGTTGAACCCGTGGTTATGCCTAATTTAATAGAAATAAGATACGTGAGATTTATTCGGAAGGAGGGAAAGGGGTGGAAGCCGGAACACCAAGCACCAAGGGGTGGAAGCCGGAACACCAAGCACCAAGGGGTGGAAGCCGGAACACCAAGCACCAAGGGGTGCATGTGTTGGCGTGCAGCACTTCAGCCGGGTGTCTATATAAGGAGATGTTATCCTTGTGTAGAGGGGGAGAAAAACAAAATCAGATCAAAAGTGATCAAGTGTGGGTGAGTGCCTCCCTGCGTGGAGATGTGAGGTAGTGTCGGGTAAGGGGATTGCCGGTGTGTGGCTGCAACCAGCCTTGGTCGGGGCCAAGTGCTGGGCACACCCGGTAAGCTGTCGGTGCAGCGTTGTCCACCTGTGACCGAACCATCCAGTTCTATTCCAGCAGCCTCGAGCCTGCGTGCCGAGT
Organism: Piper betle; assembly: GCA_033002965.1. NCBI lineage: Eukaryota > Viridiplantae > Streptophyta > Magnoliopsida > Piperales > Piperaceae > Piper > Piper betle. Next base: position 17,115 of record JAURVB010013329.1, on the reverse strand, counting down.
GCTGGGGAAGTCCTGTCGAGTGTGTGTGTCAAAATGGCCATCCCACCGAGTGCATAAGAATTGTCTAAGTGTTATTGGATACTTGTGACTCTTTAGTCTCATCCCGCTGTCTCTTTGCGCGGCAAGGGCGCCTCGGTCCCACCGAACCCTTCCAACCCGACGCGGGAACACTCTAACCCGCACCAGCGGACGAACCCGCGCCCGAACATATATGTTTTTGTTAAATCAAAATGTTAGACATATTTGCTTAATTGTGAGTAACACCTGGCCAGCTAGGCCCACAATGTTGTGAGAAATGGCCGTGTCGTTACACCTGAGTCTGTTGTCCAGAAGAAAGCACTTGAATATGCCACTCTAACTCAGAGGGATGATTCAGTCTGAGAGTATGCAAAAACTTTCTTGCAATTGTAGAGATTTGCATCTGGGAGTCTAGCAACAGCTCGGGCCAAAGCAGACAAATTTTTCTAGGGGTTGAAGCCCGAATGGAGGAGTAGGGTTGCTACGGCGCCACGAGGCACTATAACCGAAGTGATTGAGACAGCCACTACTCATGAGTTGGTGTACGACTATGTCCGTGCACAGAAACAAGGGAAGGCTACTATGCAACATAAGAATGCCAACCAGGGTAGTAGCAAAAACAGGTCTGCAAAACACTAGCAGCAGAACTATCAACAGAATGTCGATGGGAACCGCAAAAGGAAATTATAGGAGATTCTGTATCGACTATGTAAAAATTGTAACAAGATGCATTCAAGGTTATGCAGTGAGCCCCATCGGTGCTACAATTGCGGAAGGACAGGACACCTGCAAAATGAGTGTCGTTAGCACCTAAAGCAACAAATGGAGTAGCCTGAGATCCCAAAAATATAATTAATCATGCTTATCATCTTGTTGTTATAATATTTCAGGGTCAAAATATTTCTAAGTTGGGGAGATTGTAAAATCCATGATTTTTATTACAAGACTCGAACCTAATTATTATGAAATAAATATAGATGAACCGATATGGTTGGTTATCAAGTCGGCCAATCATGGTTCGACTTAAGGTCACCTAGAAAATACCTATTAATGAATGGATGATGGGGTGTGAGAATTTAATGAAGGGGTCGTTGAACCTAAGAAATACCAATGGATGATGGGGTGTGAGAATTTAATGAAGGGGCTCATTGAACCTAGGAAATACCAATGGATGATGGGGTATGAGAATTTAATGGAGGGAATGGTTGAAGTGTATATATATGCAGGAGGAGGGAGTATTTCATCCCTCATCTCCATCCCAGGTGACTTCCCCATTATTGTGTGAGTATTTCATCCCTCATCTTATTTATTTCCATTAAGATTCTTGCATGCAAAGTTTGTTGAAGACACCATGCCAAGTTGCTAGATCTCCAGCGTCTTATGCATGGGGTTCTTGTCGATTGCTTAGTTGTTTTGTAAATGGACATGTTAATAATTAAATTATCAATTAGATAATGGGGATTTAGATGGGGATAATAAATAATTAATTATCATTAGAATTGCCGAAAATTTAATAAGGAATGAACGCTAACATGAACTAATTACATCATTTAAAATTGATAGTAAATTAGTCATGTAAGTTGCATGTAGGTTCATGCCAAATAAAATTATACTTATGTATAATTTTATGCCCTCATTCAGATTAGGGTTCATGGGTCATAGTAAGATGAAATCACAAGTCAGGTACGTATAATAGGTAGAACATGGTACTTTCCTTGTTGGTAGCCTAGGTCGGCCTAAGCTCAGATTCGACCACCATGCACCGAGTGCAACCGGGGTCAAAGAATTGACTCAGTCCGACATGGGGTCGTATTATGTGCGTAAATTGTGTAATGCATCGACATTGTTTTGGAGTAGTGATAAGCGCCCCATTGCACTGGAGTGCAGTGATAGCCTCCCCATAAAAAGGGTACGGCCGGGGTGTGTGAGGCACTGGCACTAGAATTGGTAGTGAGAGCTTCCCCACAAATGGGGCATAGCATTCACCTGAGTGCAGTGATAGCCTCCCCACAAAAAGGCTATGGCGAGGGTGTGTGAAACACTGGCACTAGATTTGGTAGTGAGAGTTTCCCCACAAACGGGGAGTAGCAATCACCTGAATGCAGTGATAGCTTCCCCACAAAAAGGCTACGGTCGGTGTCACGGGCCGCTCTCTATGGGACAAAATTTTTCGCCCCAACAGCCAACCGCGCGGCGTGTTTCACTCCCGAAACACCAGCCTCCCTTCAAAGTACGCAACAGTAACCCCACTTCCCCAAAGCCACTCCCCTGAGTTCCTGCAAATCACGATGCACGCCGAACACGAATACCAGCACCCAAATTGCCCAGTGCACGATATCGTTCGGTACCGATAGACAATTCTCAAAACATCCACAATAGCAAACCAAGTAAGTAGTATGTAGCGACTCTGATCGATCACCCAATGTCGATCTTGACACCAATCCCCTGATCGGTATCGCAGCAAGTTCCCGGAATCAAAGAACGCCGCTAGTACCCAAAATCAGACGCCAACACCACAATTACAGAACCCCGGTTCCAACCTTGAATTAAACACAAAACAAGGATACAGCAATCACCCCTATGATCGCTTACACCATGGACATGCAAACCCCACGGTGTTCAACTCTTCCCCTGAAGAGTAGCGAGAACTAGAGCACCCACACTCACAATCGTCCTCACAAATCACAACCCCGAGCAGCCACCCACGACCTACTCGTTTACATGCAAAACCCTCAACCAAGTTGTAACGACCCAGCCCAAAGTGCATCGTAATGGGCTAAGTCATTTCTTTCCATTCCCACTTATAAACAGGATCTTCTCCCAGTAGGTATTAGATGTGGGACTAAGTTGAGGGATCTCACAATCCACCCACCTTAGGAAATTTCGTCCCCGAAATGCCTATTCTTGGCCCGTTGCTAGCCCCAGCACACGTCCTTTCTGGCCCGTGACCGGCAGCCTAGTCAACGTTTCTAGTCTTGGCCCGTTGCTATCCCCAGCCCGTGACCTTTTTTGGCCCGTGACCGGCAGCCTAGCCGGCGTCCCTAGTCCATCCCACCATCTAACACGGAACCAGGTCGGCTCTGATACCATTTGTAACGACCCAGCCCAAAGTGCAACGTAATGGGCTAAATCATTTCTTTAAAATGGGTACCCCGGAAGTTAAAGATCTATAGTCCATTCCCACTTATAAACAGGATCTTCTCCCAGTAGGTATTAGATGTGGGACTAAGTTGAGGGATCTCACACAAGTAATGCAAACTAGGTTATGAGAAGAACTACGTCGTACCTCCAATCACAGCACCACGACCAGCAACTCTATGCCGTCGAACTCGTGAAGAATCAACTCCCGGAATTGATCTGCAACACTCCACGACTTTGCTTGATGAGGTTTCTTTCTTCTCCACAAGAAAGACCACGACGCTCCACCAAGACCCCTCTCAGCAGTTCTTCCTTTTTTTCTTCTCACGTTGGCTCCCTCCTTATAAAGGAGTATCCACGTTGTTACAAATCAGATCCAAGATAAGCTGTAATCCGAGCATAATCTTTTCCCAAAAGATTATCTCCAAGATCTTCCACGAACCTGGACTCCCTTGACGTCTCAATTCAATCCAGCCCTGGGCGTGCTTATCTCCAATTCAGTTGCAATCTTTCTCCAAGATTCCGATCAAGATCCATCTCTATCTCTATCGGCAAACAAAGTCCAGCGCTGGTAGTTAGTTACAACCACCACACGTCCAACCCCCTGGCTCGACCCAAATCTTCGGCTCGACCAACCAGCAAACCTCATGCACGTCCCAGACGCACCACCGATAACCCCTGCTACCGATAAACCACTAGTACCGATCAACTTCATCCATCGATCATGCTGGTGCAGCCAGACCCATCGCTACCGATCACGACTCGATCGCGCTCGTGCATGCTCGTTACTTGAGTCGCACCGCAACCTCGCTCTGTCTCGGTCATGGCTCGATCATAAACCCCGTTAGCGCCCAATGCTCGAGCACGCTGCACCGATGTCTCGGCAGCGCTCGATCACGCTCGCTCCTTGCTCGCGCATGCTAGTGATCGCACCCCAGCATCGAACCAACGCACTCCCGGCACTCCCGGCACTCCCATGATCCGCACGTAGTGATCAACCTCGAGTCCTCATGCTCGGTTCTCGGCACCAATGCTCGATCATGATCCGACGCCCAAGTGCTCGGTCACCAGCACTTGTCTCGATCATCTTGAGGTTTATTTGGTCTCCGACCTCACTCATGCTCGGCACTTCGTTACCTGCAACTGTAACACCGTGTTAGCCTCAACCAGTTGTTTCACCACTCGAATAGCCCCGTGCTACTCTTGTCGGACCCGGCATGCATGGGAACAACTGCCCAATCCCGCACACTCGGCACGTCCTCGGACTAAGGCTGTAACAGCTGGATTGTGCGAGACACTGGCACTGTAGACGGTAGTGGTAGCCTCCCTACAAAAGGGTCACGGCCGGGGTGTGCGGATCATAGCGGATACCTCCTCCGCATTGTTTTGGAGTATAGCAGAATCACTCCACCGCATATTAAAATAAACATAAGGAAATAGTGGATTGTAATTGATTTGTTTTATCTATTATACTACTTAGTGTTGTAATCACTAATGTGGAACTGCCTCCGCAGGTGTGCAAATACGAAAGTAGGTGATTGACAACCAGGGCATGGTGCAAAATAAATATGAGGACTCCTTTTATTATTTATTTGAGAAATAAGTGTAGCTACTGGGAAACGGTCTAAGACTGTGGGATCTTTATATATGTTTTTGTTTAAAGAAAAATGTTAGACATATTTGCTTAATTGTGAGTAACACCTGGCTTGCTAGGCCCACATTGTTGTGAGAAATGGCTGGGTCGTTACAACACTGATCGGCGAAGAGGGTAGGATCATCTTCTGACGTCGGAACGACCCTCGCCCTTGAATCTCGGCATCTTTACCTGTGCCTCCCCATCTAGCCGAAACAGGGGACTCATCGGCCGAATTAAAGTTTAACTTTTGTTTAGTTTCTTTTTTGTTGATTTTAAACTTTAATCCTCACGATTATAAAGTTTATTATCAAATTAAAATATGCATGCAAGAAAATTAAGAAGAGGGACATAGGAAGAATACCTAAGTAAGGAAGGAGACACGATGGCAAGGAAGAGGAGAAGAAAATCCGAATGAAGGCTAGGGTGGAGGACGTCCTTTATAAAATGAAATGACGACTAGAATTTTTGGAAACACACTAACACCCATATTTTATTCCTTTAATAGGGTAACCGGGTAAAGAATAAAATATTTAACTGAGTAGACTTAACCGGGTAGAGAATATAATATAATTAATATTAATTCTCTAATCGTTCGATCCTTCCCTGCCCGAGTCGAATATATTAAAAAAGATTTTATTGCACAGTCTTTACAAACTCCCCAACTTGGAAATATTTCGTCCCCGAAATATCATAATAGGCAAGAGAACAATTATGATTAACTTTATTTATTTCTTCGGGATCAGTTCATGCCGCTACAATTATAAAACTCCTTTGCCACAAACAGGCTAGGGTATTTCCTTGTCATTTCCTATTTAGTCTTCCATGTAGCTTCCTCTGATCTTAATTTTTCCACAATACTTTTACCAAAGGAATTTCCTTGTTCGTGAGTGTCTTTATTTCTCTTGCCAGGATGCGGATCGGCTTTTCCTGTTAGGTTAAATTTGATTATAGCTCTAGTCTTCAAAATTTGTGATGATATGATCCTCATCCCGTACATACTTCTTTAGCATTGACACATGGAAAACATTGTGTACTCTAGCTAGGCTTAGTGGCAATGTTAATCTATATGCACAATTACCAACTCGATCCAGGATTGGAAACGGTCCTATGAATATTGTTTTCAACTTCCCTGATATTTTAAATCTGATCACCCCCTTCGTAGGAGACGTCTTTAGGTACACAAACTCCCAAACTTGGAACTCTAGGTCCTTCCTTCGAGTATCAGCATAACTCTTTTGTCGATCCTGAGCTGCCTTAAGTCTTTGCTGAATGAGTTCACCTTTTCAGTTGCTTCCCTCACCCTTTCTGGCCTGACTATATTGCTTCAGTAGACTCCAGCTAGCACGATGGAGATCTACAGGGCCTACCATATAAGGCTTCAAATGGTGCCATCCCTATACTGGCTTGGTAAGAGTTATTGTAGGTGAATTCAGCCAAGGCTAAGTGTTTCTCCCAGTCACCTCCCCAGTCAAGAATGCAAGCTCTTAACAAAACTTCCAAATTTTGAATAGTCCTCTCACTCTACCCATCAGTTTGGGGATGATATGCTGTACTCAACTTAATTTGAGTTCCCATGGCTTTTGGAAAGCTTCCCAGAAATGTGAGGTGAATAGGGGATCGCAGTCGGAGACTATCTCCTATGGAATCCCATTCAGTTTGACAATATTGTCCACATATAATCCTGCCAGGTATTCCACCGTTCTCATTGATTTCGTGGGGATGAAGTGAGCTACCTTAGCTAGTCGGTCCACCACTACCCATATGGAGTCGTACGTCTTTTGAGTTCTGTAAAGACCCGGAAAAAAAAAAATTTTTTAGCTGGTTAAGTATGAATTACCCAGTTAAATTGAAAAGTAATTTCTAATCGGACGATTCTAGTTGAATCAGTCGAGTCGAACACATTAATTAAGTGAACCATACCATTTAAGAGGTTGAGTGAAAAGGTTAAGTGAACCGTGTTAATTACCCAATTACCCGGTTAAAGGAATTATGATGAAAGGGTGCTTCCACAAACCCTAGCCGTCATTTATTCTTTAAAAAAGGAGAAGGGGTCGTTGAACCTAGGAAATACCAATGGATGATGGGGTGTGAGAATTTAATGAAGGGGTCGTTGAACCTAGGAAATACCAATGGATGATGGGGTGTGAGAATTTAATGAAGGGGTCATTGAACCTAGGAAATACCAATGGATGATGGGGTATGAGAATTTAATGGAGGGAATGGTTGAAGTGTATATATATGCAGGAGGAGGGAGTATTTCATCCCTCATCTCCGTCCCAGGCGACCTCCCCATTACTGTGTGAGTATTTCATCCCTCATCTCCGTCCCAGGCGACCTCCCCATTACTGTATTAGGGTTCACGGATCACAGTCAGACGTAATCACAAATCAGGTACGTATAATAGGTAGAACATCGTATTTTCCTTGTTGGTAGCCTAGGTCGGCCTGAGCCCAGATTCGACCACCATGCACGAAGTGCAACCGGGGTTAATGAATTGACTCAGTCCGACACTGGGTCGTGTTATGTGTGTGAATCATGTAATGCATCGATATTGTTTTGGAGTAGTGATAGCCGCCCCATAAAAAGGCTACGGCCGGGGTGAGTGAGGCACAGCGATTCCTCCATCGCACTAGAGTGCAGTGATTGCCGCCCCATAAAAAGGCTACGGCCGGGGTGTGTGAGGCACTGGCACTGAGTGCAGTGATAGCCGCCCCATAAAAAGGCTACGGCCGGGGTGTGTGAGGCACTGGCACTAGAGTTGGCAGTGAGAGCTTCCCCACAAACGGGGCATAGCGATCACCTGAGTGCAGTGATAGCCGCTCCACAGAAAGGCTACGGCCGGGGTGTGCAAGGCATTGGCACTGGAGTGCAGTGATAGCCTCCCCATAAAAAGGCTACGGCCGGGGTGTGCGAGGCACTGGCACTAGAATTGGTAGTGAGAGCTTCCCCACAAACGGGGCATAGCAATCACCCGAGTGCAGTGATAGCTACCCCACAAAAAGGCTACGGCCGGGGTGTGCGAGGCACTGGCACTGGAGACGGTAGTGGTAGCCTCCCCATAAAAAGGCTACGGCCGGGGTGTGCGGATCACAGCGGATACCTCCTCCGCATTGTTTTGGAGTATAGCGGAATCGCTCCACCGCATATTAAAATAAACATAAGGAAATAGTGGAATGTACTTGTTTTGTTTTATCTATTATACTACTTAGTGTTGTAATCACTAATGCGGAATTGCCTCCGCAGGTGTGCAGATACAAGATTAGGTGATTGACATCCAGAGTATGGAGCAAAATAAATATGAGGACTCCTTTTCTTTTAAATTGAGAAATAAGTGTGGCTGCTGGGAAACGGTCCAAGACTGTGGGATGTTTATGTATGTTATTATTTATAAAAAATGTTTGACATAATTACTTACTTTTGAGTAACAACTAGCCAGTTAGGCCCACAATATCGTGAAAAATGGCGGGTCGTTACAAGTTCTTAGGAGCTTTGAAATAAAATCGCATGTGTTCCATGATGGTATTTCTAAAGGTTGTAATAGTCCTCCAGGTAGTTGATGTTGGGCTTTAACCTGTTGGCAAGTCTGACACTTCGAGACAAAATCCACAACATCCCTCTTCATCCCAATCCACCAGTAGGTTCAGTTTAAATCCGGATACATTTTAGTAACTCCAGGGTGTATTGAGAACTTTGAGCGATAAGCCTCCTCCAAAATATCCCGCCTCAGTGCATTATCCTTGGGTACACACAACCTTCCCCAAAATCTGATCACACTATTTGAATCAGCTACAATGTCAAGAATCTTTTCCAACATTTTCTTCAGCCCCTCATCACCCATGCACGATCAACTAAATCATTGGAAACAACCAAATTTGCCAGTAAGCTTGTTAGTTGCTCCACCGGGTTGATCGCTACCACTTCTGTTGACATGGCCTAAAGTCTAGCTAACTGCTGATTTTTGTCCACTTTGCCCTTCCAACTCAACGCGTCGGCTACCACATTCACTTTCTCTCAATGGTATAAGATTTGGAAGTCGTAGTCCTTCAGAAATTTCATCCACTGCCACAGTTGAAGGTTAAGGTCATTCTAGGTGAAGATATACTTCAAACTCTAGTGGTCAGTGGAGACTTCGAACTGGGCTCCATACAAGTAGTGTCTCCAAATCTTCAGGGTACAAACCACTGCTGCCAGTTCTAAGTCATGGGTTGCATAACTTTGCTCATGAATCTTCAATTGACGAGAGGCATAGGCCACCTTACCTTCTTGCATAAGGACGCATCCTAAACCCAACAAAGACGCATCACTGAAGACTACGAATCCTTCATTACCATTTGGCAGGGTCAAGACTAGTGCAGTTGTTAAACTCTTCTTTAGAGTCTGGAAACTCTCCTCACACTTACTACTCCATTCAAACCTGACCCCCTTCCTTGTGAGTTTGGTCATCGCCGATGCTACTAAGGAGAAGTCTTTAATGAATTTCATATAGTAACCCGCTAAACCAATGAATCTTTTGATATCAGTGACTGACTTAGGTTGTGGCCAATCAACGACTGCTTTCACTTTTGATGGGTCCACTGCAATTCCAGCCTTTTAGACAATATGACCAAGGAAATTTACCTCCCTCAACTAGAAGTCACACCTTGAGAGCTTGGCGAACAGTTGATGTTCTCTCAAAACTTGAAGAGTAATAGATAGGTGCTTCACATGCTCTTCTTCATTGTTTAAATAGACCAGAATGTTGTCCACAAACACGATATTAAACTTGTCCAGTTATGCGTGGAATACTATGTTCATGAGTGACATAAAGGTCGCTGGTCATTTGTTAGACCAAAAGGCATAACCAGAAACACATAATGTCCATACCGAGTTCAGAAAGCCGCCTTCTATATGTCTGACTCCTTTACTCGCAACTGGTGATAACCAGACCGCAAGTCTATCTTAGAAAATATTTCCGCTGTTTTTAGCTGATCAAACAAGTCATCAATCCTCGGTAAGGGGTACCGATTCTTGACTGTCACCCGCGATTCAAGTCAGAGTTTTATATTCTGAACTGGTCAGTGCAGCCATTATTTTTGAGTCGAGTATGTTTCAGAACATGTGTACTGAGCTGACGCCGGTCGCCTGTATTAGCTATGTGGGGTCATGCATACTAAAGTATATGATGATAACGCTATGAACACACTAGAAAAGAATGAGTTATTAGAATATATGAGAGTCTGCCAATTATTTTTATTATTATTATTTTTATATATAGTGGATTGTAGAATTAGTTTAGGTTGTTTACCGCATTAGGACACGTTACGGGCAGTTGGGTGGGTTGTTAGTTATAGAGCATGTGATTATGATGTTTTGGTGTTGTTTTATTTTATGGGATTTTCCCCAATTTTATGGTTTTTTAAGGATTTTTTATGACTTAGTAGTTATCCTTGACTCGAGCTGGAGACGAGTCAAGTCTTATTTACTATATTGCCACCCACCTATTTTTCCTTTTCCCTTGACATATTCTTCCCCAAACCCTTGCCTCACCGCCCTTTTTACTTGTCGCTCCGTCGCCTTGGTACCGGTCATTGCCGCCAGGCCTTGCCATGGCATTGGTGTGCTGCTTCGACCAACCCCGGCCACTGTCTAGCTGCAGCGACGTCAAAATCGCTACACCTAGCGATGCACTCGCATCGTAGATTCTGCCCCTGGCGGCCATCGCCTCTGCCATCATGTAGTCGCTTCGGCACCTTTGACCAACCCACGACCCTCCTCGACTGGAGGAGAGACCAATGCTGCCTAGGCCGGCTGGATTTAGTCACCCATCATTGCCGTCGTTCTATTTCAGCCATTTTTTGGCGAGCTGCCGCCTTCACTGACCATGTTGTGGTCGTAGATGCATCAGGCCTGCTGAGCCGGTGCCAATGGTACCAAATACGACCACTATCCGGCCAGTAGATGCCGCCAATGACTGCTGCTGGAAAACTGTTGGAAGCTGCTAGAAAACTACCGGAATTTGCCAAAAAACCACTCAAAATAGCCGGAAAACCACCAAAAATGCTGGAAAACCAGATTCGCTGGATATTCCGCAGAGCTTATCCAGCCAATCTTGGTCGAACTTCGGACGCCGATGAGCGCCAAATTCGAGCTTCGAGACGCGCAACGATTTTATGGATTTTTTAGGATTTTCAACTACTTAGTTATTATTCTTGACTTGAGCCGAAGACAAGTCAGGTCTTATTTACGAGTTTGCCACCAAACACCCCTGACCTATTTTTCTTCCTCACCCAAATCCTTGCCCCAACGCCGCCCCCCATGTGCATCGCCGCCGCTACCATGCTGCCACCCTGCCACAGATCGGCACAGCCTAGCCTTGCCATAGCATCGCCTTGCCACCCTGAATAGGCCCAGCCACCATCTGGTTGCCGCAACGCGAGGAAACCACAACATTGCACCACGCTTCTGTCACAGATCGTGCTACTGGAGACCATCGCAGCCACAATCAGGTGGTAGGCTCAACACCCTCAACGCCTTCAACCAACCGACGACCCTCCCCGACCAGAGCAGAGCCCCGTGCCACCCACATCAGTTGGATCTAGTCACCCACAACCACTGCCTCTATTTTAGCCATTTTTTGGTGAGCCGTCGCCTTCACCGACTGAGTTGACGTTGTAGACACGTTGGGCTTGCTGAGCTGGTGCCAATGGTACCCAATACAACCCCTATCCTGCCAGTAGATGCCACCGAAAAATTGCCAAAAGCTGCCAAAAAGCTACTGGGAAATGCCAGAAAACCGCTGGAAGCTGCCAGGAAAACCGGGTTCGGTGGAATTCACCAGATCTTCCGCAGGGCTCAACTAGTCAAACCTGATCGAAATTTGGACACTGATGAGTGTTAAGCGTTTAAAATATATAATATTAACCCATGTTTATAATATGATTTTGTACTTCCCGAGTATAAACATTATTAATTAAGTAATATTTTACTTAATTTTTTTAGTTAATTAATATTTTATTATTTATACTTAATTTTGGTATTTCAATGCAGAAAAGATGAATAAATTAAGCTTTGGATTTGATTGGTCATGACACTTGGCGCCACCCAATGGCTACAATGTATGGTGTTCAATGGAGTCGAACAGTTGGAAACTTAAAGGGACATTATAATTAATTAGATTACGTCGATTTGTGAACACCCTCTTCGAATTCTTGTATCTCCACTTCTATATAAAGGGGTGGTCATTTGTTGTTGATCATATCTCATCTCTTGGTTTCAGGAGTGTAGTAATAGTAGTAGTTCTAGTTTTTGTAATCTTTTTCTTTTATAATAAAAATTAGTTTCTTTTTTATATTATTTTCTATTTTTATTATGGAGTAATATTTTATTTCGTTCTAGAGAAGAATGGAACTTAACATGATTTAATTGAATTTATTTCAAGCTCTTACTCTTTTATTCAATCGAATTGTTTGAATTATCATATTCTTAATGCTAAGAATAGATTGATCACCTAATTCTTAGATCATGAGGTTTAATTAGATTTCGGGAGAAATTAATTAGATTAGTCATTGATAATTCATCATACGACGAGTCTTTTGACTTGTTTGTCGTTGTGGTCGGGAGATACACAACACCGTATGCGGTTGTAAGGCAATTCTTAATGCATTATTTTGTTGATTAATCAATTATCACCGGGAGGTAGAAATTGAGGCAAAATAATAGAAGCATGAAGGAGCGGGAGCCACCATGTCATATAATTATCCTAGATCGACAATCCGAGGGAATAAAAGATAAGAGTAAGATTTGATGAGATTAAATTCATGTTAAGGGAAATTCGACTCTAGAACGAGTTTTATAATTTTAACTTCGCCTTTAATTTAAAGATATTACTTAGATTTAGTTAAGTTGGTTGTCTTTGTTTTGTCCTTCATTTTATTCTCTTTAATTAACTTAAGGAAATTCATCTCCTTGTGGGACGATACTCAATGTTATCATTATATTACTTGTTTCGACCATGTACACTTGCATGTTATTGAAAATAGTCTAACAAGTTTTTGGCGCCGTTGCCGGGAGATCGAATTTTCTTAATTAATTTAGGATTAGAATTTTGAGTGTTTTTCTTTTCTTTCTAGATTTTAGAGTTTGATTATATTTTTAAAAAAAGGAAAAAATAAACTATATCATTATCTTCTTCCTTGCTATTATTTATTATAATTTGTTTATGAGTACGGTCACCCTTGTCTTCTTGTGATTCAAAGATTGAAAGGACTTGAGAAACTTGTGTGCCGTTGGAAGAAGAGCACAAGAACCAATAGAGGAAGAAGCCATGCATTCATGGAGGACTACAGGAGTTTTAGAATTAGATGCACTTACTACTTTATCTGATCAGGTTAGTGCTTTAACTAATGAAGTTCAAATTCTTAATATACAGAAACAGGTTAAGGTTGTAGAACCATGGTGTGAATGGTGTGGACAATAACATTTTACAAGTCAATGTGCAACAGATCAAGTTAATTATGTAGGCAACTTTATTTGGAACAACAATCCCTATTCCAACACCTACCATGCGGGATGGTGCAATAACCCCAATTTTTCATGGAATAATTCTTCACAATCGGTTTTTGTCCCCAATAATCCATCACCACCATCACAGCATTATCAACCCCCTTCACTTTCTTTTCAGCAACAACCAGATTTGGTCCAAATGTTCAATTCCATGCAACAAACTATGCAACAATTTATGCAGAATCAGCAGTAACAACAACAACAGTTTATGCAACAAGTTATGGTGCAATTAAACAAGGAACCTAGTGAGCGACCCAAGGGTGTACTTCCTAGCCAACCAGAACAACCAAGGAATGATGGTCAAGAGCATTGCAAAGCTATAACAACCTGGAGTGGTATTACTTTACAGGAACCAATTCAGCCTAATGAAGTTAAGGAAAAGATGAAAAACCAAATAACGAAAATGAACTCAATACATTGGTTAGCTTAGTCGGATGCAAAGGGAATCACTTTAGTAATTCATTACATAAATCCATAAATTCTTCGAGCCCGATTCTACCGCTGTTCGGTAACCGTCGCCACCGCTGTGACCACCAGTCTCACCCTCTCGCCATCGCCAACGTTTCCCCCATCATCCCGACCGCCGTTGAAGCCGGCCATAGCCCCAATCAAAGCACGCTGCCACCGCCGCCTGTTTTTGACGCTGGCCCCAACAGCCATCGCCGCCCCAGCTACCCTGTTTGACACCACCATCGGACCAAGCTCATCGAGCTGGTGCTGATAGACCCCTTGATTGCCCCATCCAGAATCATCGCCGGAAAACCGCCGACACTAACTGGAAAACTGCCGGAACCATCAGAAAATTGGATTCGTGGGAAATTCGCCGGATCATCCGCCAAATGGACCCGCTCGAATCCGATTGAACTTCGGACGCCGCTAGGTGCCGAATTCGAGTTTTGAGCCACGAAACAGAAACCCTAGCCGTTCCCGATTGTCGACGACGTGAGGTATAAATTACTCCGACATAAATTCTTAAATTTTATAATTATTAGGGAAGCATGCTAGACTAGATAATTAGATGAATATTTGTGTTTTTGATGTGTCTGTATGTTTGTGTGTAATTTAATAAAAAAATTATGAAATTGGTTGATTGATGAGTGTTAAAATGGAAAAGTAAGGAATTAATTAGGTAAACTAATTAATTACCCTGATTTCATGAAACATAGATTGAAAACTCACTAGAATTGACTTAGGATGAATGTGTGATGATTGATGTGTGATTGTGTTGATTGTGTGTGCATGCTATAGGATGTGTGATTCATCATGCGGGCGTTAGCTTTTAGCTTGATTGTGTAGGTACGGTGTAGGAGCTCGCTCCCTAGGCGCACCCGTTAGGAGCTTCTACTAGGTCTTTTAGGACTCGCTTTTGGTTTGATCGCTAAACTCTATCGCATTTTGTTTTCAACAGGTAAGTGGACGTGCCGAGTAGTGGATTTATCGTATCCCACTCCGCACAGGCCATCTAGTCGTACGTAGATTTCAGGATTAATAACCCTCGAGGATGAGTCCCTCGAGTTTGTTATCAAACTCAGATCAGATCAAGTTGCCTTCGGGCCTATTTTATAAATCCCTACCCAAGTCTATATATATATGTTTTCGTGTTTTGGTGAGTGGACGAGTGCGGGTAATGACGGCCATGCCTTTAGATAGGGCGTGTGTTCGTCAAAGCTAGCTCTGGAGCTGGGGAGAACCCACTCCATTCCTGAGGGATCCTGACAACTCCACCTTTGAGTTCCTCAAACCCAGAGAAGTGTGGAAGTTTATGGGTACAGCTAAGCAGCGCATGTCTGGACTTGTAGCGTAAAAGGGTACGTAAGGCGCATGCCTGAAAGTACCCGGCCCTTGTGCTCAATGCCAGGAGTGATATGGAAGGTGTAGAGGGCGAGATGAATGAGAAAAGAGAAAATGAGAAAGAGAAGAGAAAGATATGGACGCTACCGACTGAGGTCGATGGCTCCCGGAGACCCTTATGAGTGTTCTTGAGTAAGTATATGATTTTCTTCAACAGAACTGTTAGCTCTCCTGTGCCAGTTTGATATTAGTTACTTTCTGGACCGGTAATGCTCGTTACTAACAATTTTTATATATATATGTATGTGAGCATCATCGCGAAGAGTGAAAGTTGTCGGAACCGCGGAAGAGGAGCACGGATCGCGCACACATGTACCTGCCATTTGTAATGTATGTGAATGACTCGGTATTTATGTTGAGAATGCATATGATTGATTGTGGAAATAGAATGTTATGCATGGAAATGGGGAGTGAGGCTAGATATGGAGCCTTAAAGCTTCGGCTTGGCTCAGATGAGATGAGTAAAGACGAATACCATGCTTTTGTGAATTTTTGTAGATAAATTATTACTGGATGTGTGGATAGGGTGGCCCTTATTGCACTATTAGGGAAGCTCTTTCCATTTTTCTTTAAAAATATAATTATTTTATTACTGTTTTCTTGTTTAATTTTTTTTCCCTTTTGCGTTGTTTGCACGTCATGGCATGCATATAGGACCACGTTAGAACCCAATCATCTCATTCATGTTGTGCATGTTGCATCACCGTCCTCAGACGCCGAGAGTAGATCCGGGTTGGCTTAACTGAATCAAGTAGATTAGCGAACGGTTCAGTCATCGGTGACACATCCTGGTCGGTTCAGGGGTGAACCGGAACGGGGTGTTATAGAAGTGGTATCAGAGCCAACTCATGGCATATGTTCTCTGATACCAGAAGTGGTATCAGAGCTAACTCTTGGTGATTAGGATGGTAGATGCATACAAGTTACATGTGTGCCAAAGCTGCTCCTAGCTGTTCTGAAATGTATTTTTTTATTTTAATGTTTTTGATTGTAGATTTCCTTACAAATCAGTAGTGTGTCATGCGAGTAGACTAGAGAAGGAACTACTAGCGGGATGGTCACACAGACCCGTCGGGCACAGATGAGGAGTCCATCTCCTCCCATGCCCAGGCAAGACAGTCCCTGTAACAAACCACCATTTTTCACAATTAAGCAAATATGTCTAAAATTTTTATTTAACAAAACATAAAAAGATCCCACAGTCTTAGACCGTTTCCCAGTAACCACACTTATTTCTCAAATAAATAATAAAAGGAGTCCTCATATTTATTTTTGTTCCATGCTCCGGTTGTCAATCACCTAATTTCGTATCTGGACACCTGTGGAGGCAATTTTGCGTTAGTGATTACAACACTAAGTAGTATAATAGATAAAACAAATCAAGTATATTCCACCATTTCCTTATGTTTATTTTAATATGCAATGGAGCGATTCCGCTATACTCCAAAACATTGCGGAGGAGGTATCCGTTGTGATCCACACACCCCGACCATAGCCCTTTTGCGGGGAGGCTACCACTACTGTCTCCAGTGCCAGTGCCTCGCACACCCCGGCCGTAGCCTTTTTGTGGGGAAGCTATCACTGCACTCAGGTGATTGCTACGCCCCGTTTGTGGGGAAGCTCTCACTACCAATTCTAGTGCCAGTGACTCGCACTGCCCCGGTCGTAGCATTTTTATGGGGCGGCTATCACTACTCCAAAACAAAGTTGATGCATTACACAATTTACGCACATAATACGACCCCGTGTCGGACTGAGTCAATTCTTTGACCCCGGTTACACTCGGTGCATGGTGGTCGAATCTGGGCTCAGGCCGACCTAGGCTACCAACAAGGAAAGTACGATGTTCTACTTATTATACGTACCTGACTTGTGATTTCGTCTGACTGTGATCCGCTAACCCTAATCTGGATGAGGGAATAAAATTATAC